>CM077153.1:10726325-10903825 GCA_039583875.1 Platanthera guangdongensis | reverse complement strand
GAAAAATAGCTCGACGCCAGAATGATAAAAAGCTTAACACCTCTTCTTTTACTTTTCATATTTAAAAAGATAAAAATAAAAAAATGCAAAGGCCGTCTTATTCAAAACCCCAATTAGAAGATCTCTTCTTTCCCACTTCACGCCTCAGAACGCGCTGTTCTTCTAGAGAGAAAGACGCTTTCACATCTTCTTAACCCGAAATGGTTGAGGAGAGGAAAGGTTCCTCTTTGAAGGTAGTCCCTGGAACAGATCCAGTGGAGACGGGGGGTGGGGGGGTGGGGGGTGGGGTGGGGGTGGCGCTGTAGCTCAGAGGATTAGAGCACGTGGCTACGAACCACAATGTCGGGGGTTAGAATCCCTCCTCGCCCACAACCGGCCCAAAAGGGAAGGGGCTTTCCCTCTGGGGGTAGGAAAATAATGATCAGGATAGCGACCGCAAAGCTATTGAACTCGGGTATGGTCCTTTGCCGAAATGAAATGGCCTTATTTTATTTATTAGTAAGTTCTGTACTATTACATATAGTACACCCGGCCGAAATCAACATATTTGTGTTTGACTCTCCGTAACTCTTCCTCAGCCAGGCTTGGGCAGAATAGCAGAGCAAGTACAAGTATTAGTAGCATAGCAAAAATGCATTCCTCGTCATTAATATGAATATGTTTGCATGCGATAATTATGTCCTATCGGTAGAATCGATGACTGCATCTTTGATGCACTGCTGAGAATTATGAATTGGCTATGTACAGTGGATTATATCAGATCTATGTCGAGGTATTGACGGCGATTCTCAAATATTGTAGAACAGAATGTGATACGATGAGATAGAATGCAATAGAAATAAACAAAGAAGGGAACGAGTTACCTACTCCTAACGGTCAAAGCGAGCCCTTTCATTCAATTATTCATTCTTTCATGAAGAATGAATCAAATCTCCCCAAGTAGGATTCGATCCTACGACCAGTCAGTTAACAGCCAACCGCTCTACCACTGAGCTACTGAGGAACAACGGGAGATTCATTTTGACTGTTTGCTCGCCCTGTCCAATTCCGACTTAAGGCGAGCAAAATTAATCACTTTGACATTGACTGCTGGTTTAATCCCAGGAACTATGTAACTCCTCAAGTTAGCACTATTTTAAAATAAAGGGTGAGAATGTGAGATAGGATCGTAATAAATTAATACATAATTAAAAAAGAATAAGAATAAAATAAAAAATGATTAGTAACAATACAGTTAAATAAAATAAAATAAAAGCAAGATCACATATATATGAATGCAAATAAAGTAGAAAAACAAGTATGCATATGTTGTGCAATTGACACCGGCCCGCGAGTACGGAACTCGTCGCGGACAATAGCAACGGAAGCAAATTTTTTGAGCAAATAGTGGCGCGCACCAAACTATCAATAGTACGAGATTCCAAAACATAGAAAACACAAGAGATTTACGTGGTTCAGAGTTAAGCTCCTACATCCACGGGGAGAGCGCGCCAGATCTACTAATAAAAAATATTTGATTACAACACAGACACTCAACGATCCTCAGCGGATCGACACTAACCTAGAATAGGAATAAAAGAACAACAAAAAACAAGAGAGAGGGAAGAAAACTCACCTATGCCGGCCGCAAGAAATGACCAATTGGAGCCGCCGCCCTCTCCTCCTCCCCTGGAAGCTGCTGGCGAGAGATCGCCGCAGCCTAGATGTCGCTGGAGAAGAGAGTCGACCTCTGCCCGCCCTTGTCGCCGCCGGATCTCCAAGATCGCTGGAGAAGAACGCCTTGATCGGTATCCCGATCCTTGCCGAAGAAGAACCGCCGGCCCAAGATCGGGCCTTATGCCCGCCGAAGAAGAAGAGCCGACCCAAGATTGGTCCCTATGCCCGCCGATCATCGCCGGAGAAGAACCGCCCGATGCCGCCGCTTCTCCCTCCCGATGCCGCCGCTCTATCGCAGGATGCCGTCGCCGATCCTCGCCGGAGAAGAACCCCCCGGCGATCCGCTCGATCGCTGAGGTCGCCACTGGATGAAGCCGTCGCTCCTTCTTCCCGATACTGCCGCTCTGCCGCTGTTTCTCCCGATTCTATTCTTGCCCCGATTTTCTGATTCGATTAGGTTAGATTAATGGATCTCCTGTATATAATATATATATATAGCATAAGACATAACCGAACTGGTCCAGTTGGACCGGTCTGGTTTGGAGCATCAAAACAACAATCTCCACCTTGATGCTCCACGAACACTAATACCGCCTATAACACACAGACCCCTACTGGAGACTACAAGACCCCTCTCCCTGGGGCCGACACGATCAGCATGAGCCGATATGAGCCAAGTCCAAGCAATGCTTGAACTTGATTCCGGTCAGAGTCTTGGTCAACATATTTGCTATGTTTTCCTCTGTCGGGACTTTCAACAACTGAATGTCCCCTCATCCGACAAACTCCCTCAACTTGTGATAACGAACGTTAATGTGCTTGGTCCTTGCGTGGTAGACTGGGTCTTTCGCAAGACAGATAGCACTCTGACTATCACAATGAAGCTTCACAGCCTCCTGAGAAACCTGCAGCTCTGCGGTAAGACCCTTGAGCCAAATGGCTTCCTTAGCGGCCTCCACCGCAGCGATATACTCCGCCTCTATAGTGGACAGAGCGACTGTATCCTGCAAAGTAGCCTTCCAACTTATGGGACCTCCACCTAGAAGGAAAATGTATCCAGTCGTGGATCTCCTTCTATCTAGGTCACCCGCGTAGTCGTAATCTACATAGCCCTCTAACACACCCGCAACATCACTCTTCTTGAAGAGTAATACGACGTTGGGTGTCCCGTTCAGATATCACAAAATCCATTTGACAGCTTCCTAATGCTGTCGCCCTGGATTTGCCATATATTTGCTCATGACGCTCACTGCCTGAGCGATGTCTGGTCCAGTGCAGATCATCGCTAACATCAGGCACCCCACCGCATTCGCATATGGTACACTCAGCATCTCCCGTCGTCCCTTCTCAGTGGTAGGGCACTGAATGGACGATAACCGAAAATGCTATCCCAAGGGGGTTAAGACAGCCTTGGAGTCACTCATACTGAATTTCTCCAATACCTTCTTAATATACCCAGTTTGAGATAGCCAGAGCATGTCGCGCTCTCTGTCTCGACGAATCTCCATCCCAAGGATCTTCTGCGCATGTCCGAGATCTATCATCTCGAACTCCGAACGCAGCTTCTCCTTTAATAAGAAGATCTCCTGGGCTGATTTGCACGCGATTAACATGTCATCGACGTACAACATCAGAATAAAGATATCCCCATTCGCTAGGAATCTAAAATACACATAAGCGTCGTACTGACTCCTGGTGAACCCTAATGAAGCCATGAAGACATCTAACCTCCGGTTCCATATCCTCGATGATTGCTTCAAGCCGTAGAGAGATGCTCTAAGCTTGCACACCTTCTTTTCATTGCCGAGTTTTGCAAACCCCTCAGGCTGCAATATATAGATCGTCTCATCTAGAATCCCGTGAAGAAATGCAGTCTTCATGTCTAATTGCTCCAACTCCATATCGTGGAGTACCACTAAGGCAAGCAATAACCTAATGGAGCAATGCTTTACGACAGGAGAAAAAATTTCATCGAAATCTATGCCTTTCTTTTGTGCAAAGCCTTTCGCGACGAACCTGGCCTTGTATCTCTAGGGGTCCTTCCCGGAAGTAGACTCCTTCTTCCGGAATACCCATTTGGAGCTAATCGCCTTAGCTCCTTTCGGGAGATACACCAGCTCCCAAGTTTTATTCTTATGGAGAGACTCGATCTCTTCCTCCATGGCCGCCATCCACTGAAAGCTTTCCTTGCTCTCGATGGCTTCCTTGTAGGATCTGGGGTCGGAGGAGATCATCTGGAAAGCGTATGCTACAGAATCCTGTAGCCTGAGAGGCACTCTGACCTCTCGCCTAGCCCTTCCCCTAGCAATCATATACAGCTCCTCCTGAGCGGGCTGTACAGTGTCAGATCCATCAGGTTCGGATGATTCATCCTGATGATCGGTCCTTCTAGTACCCTCATGCTCCACTCCCCGATCTGCAGCTCTGCTACTACTCTCGAGCTCCACCTCCACTGGTGGAATCAGAGTCTTCTCCACCTCCTTTGCTTGGGGCTGAGACTTCTTCAATATAGAAGCCTCATCAAACACCACATCGCGCCTCACCTCATTCTTTTTGGTCTCGGGATTCCACAACTTGAATCCTTTAGTGCTGGTCTTTCGACCCAAGTAAATGCACTTCCTGGACTTAACATCAAGCTTCGTCCGCTCTGTGTCCGGCATCAGGGTGTATACAGGACAGTAGAAGATATAGATGTCAGAATACGTGACTGGCGTACCTGACCATACTTCCTGTGGGCACTTTAAATCTAGTGACATCGATGGGGATAGATTCACTAGATACCGTGCAGTGCTCACCGCCTCAGCCCAGAAGGGCTTGGGCAGGTCTGCGTATAGACGCATGCACCTGGCCCTCTCTAGAAGCGTCCTATTCATCCTTTCGGCAACGCCGTTCTGCTGCGGCGTGCCATGGATGGTGAAGTGCCTAGTGATACCCTCCTGATCACAATACCCCTGAAACTCCGGCAATGTGTATTCGCCACCGTTGTCGGATCTCAGATACTTCACCCTCTTCCCCGTCTGGTTCTCCACCTGGGTCTTCCAAATCTTGAACTTTTCAAACACTTCGATTTTTTGTTTGAGGAAGTAGATCCAAACCTTCCTGGAGTAATCGTCAAATAATGTCACGAAATAACTTGCGCCTCCAAGTGATGGCACCGGGGCTGGCCCCCATACATCCGAGTGTATATACTCTAGGACGTCCTTACTGCGCCGACTCGATGTCATAAACTTGACCTTGTGCTGCTTTCCTAGAACGTAGGTCTCACAAAAGTCAAGTCTGCATGTTTTGACTCTCTGCAGAAGTCCTATCCTATGCAGCTCTACGAGACCTCTTTCACTCATGTGGCCAAGCCTAGCATGCCACAACGCAGAAATATCCTCATCAGACATCACGACAATGGCCACATCACCAGCTATCGTGGTGCCTATCAACCTATAAAGCATATTAGTACGCTCCCCCTTCATGATGACTAGTGCGCCTCTCTTCACCCTGATAAATCCTCCCTCGCCGGTATAGGAATACTCGACTGCCTCTAAGGTACCTAAGGAGATCAAGCTCTTCCTTAGGTCAGGCACATACCTCACATCAGTGAGTGTCCGAATCGCTCCATCAAACATTCTGATCCGGATAGTCCCGATCCCCATAGTCCTGCACTCAAAGTTGTTTCCCATCAGGACCCGACCGCCATCGCACTCCCTGAAAGTGGTAAACCACTCTCTACGAGGGCACATGTGGTATGAACACCCAGTGTCCATGATCCACTCGTACGTGATCTCATGACTCTGTGACACGTGCAAGACATCTACATCGCTATCGTATCCGGCTGCTATAGCGGCCTGCTGAGCCTCAGGTGCTTTACCCTTGAGTTTCCTCTTAGGGCAGTTCACCTTCCAATGCCCCTCCTCCTTGCAGAAGTGGCATTTGTTGTTCTTGCCTATGGACTTCGATCTAGGTCGAGAGTCCTTCTTGCCTCGCTCCTTCGATCTCCCTCGGGATGGGTCTCTACTCTTCACTAGCAGACCCTCGTTCGCCCTCGATCCGGAACCGCTCCTCTTCTCATTAGAAAAAAGCATCATCACCACTTCCTCCATCTTAAGGGTATCCTTCTCATACAAGATGGTGGTGACTAAATGATCGAACGGCCTTGGGAGTGAGGACAAGAGGAGAAGAGCCCGGTCTTCCTCCTCGACCTTCACATCCATACTCCGCAGCTGGGATACCAGCTTGTTGAACACATTCATATGCTCCAACAGCTGCGTTTCCTCGGACATCCTTAAGCTATATAACTATTTATTAACGTATAGCTTATTTGTAAGTGATTTAGACATATAAAGCTCTTCGAGCTTTTTCCATAGATCCGTTGTAGTCTGCGCCTCGACTACATTGTACATGTCCTCGTCTGCCAAGCACAGCTGTATGGTGCTGATGGCCTTGAGATCCAGCTCATCCCACTCGTCATCGTCCTTCACCTTGGCCTTCTCCTTTCCAAGGAGTGCCTTGTGAAGTCCCTGCTGCACGAATACAACCTTTATGCGCTTTTGCCAAAGGCCGAAATCAATCTTGCTATCGTATTTTGGAATCTCGAATTTGGCCGCCATTGAATTTGCTCATTGGTCCGAAGGACGAACCTGACTCTGATACCAATTGTTGTGCAATTGGCACCGGCCCGCGAGTACGGAACTCGTCGCGGACAATAGCAACAAAAGCAAATTTTTTGAGCAAATATTAGCGCGCACCAAACAATCAATAGTACGAGATTCCAAAACACAGAAAACACAAGAGATTTACGTGGTTCAGAGTTAAGCTCCTACATCCACGGGGAGAGCGCGTCGGATCTACTAATAAAAAATATTTGATTACAACACAGGCACTCAACGATCCTCAGCGGATCTACACTAACCTAGAATAGGAATTAAAGAACAACAAAAAACAAGAGAGAGAGAAGAAAACTCCCCTATGCCGGCCGCAAGAAATGGCCAATCGGAGACGCCGCCCTCTCCTCCTCCCCTGGACGCTACTGACGAGACACCGCCGCAGCCTAGATGTCGCCGGAGAAGAGAGTCGACCTTTGTCCGCCTTTGCCGCCGCCGGATCTCCAAGATCGCCGGAGAAGAACGCCTTGATCGGTATCCCGATCCTTGCCGAAGAAGAACCGCCGACCTAAGATCGGGCTTTATGCCCGCCGGAGAAGAAGAGCCGGCCCAAGATCGGGCCCTATGCCCGCCGATCGTCACCGGAGAAGAACCGCCCGATGCCGCCGCTTCTCCCTCCCGATGCCGCCGCTCTGCCGCAGAATGCCGTCGCCGATCCTCGCCGGAGAAGAACCGCCCTGCGATCCGCTCGATCGCTGAGGTCGCCGCTGGATGAAGCCGCCACTCCTTCCCGATGCTACCGCTCTGCCGCTGTTTCTCCCGATTCTATTCTTGTCCCGATTTTCTGATTCGATTAGGTTAGATTAATGGATCTCCTGTATTTAGTATATATATAGCATAAGACATAACCAAACCGTCCCAGCTGGACCGGTCCGGTTTGGAGCATCAAAACAACATGTATATGGGTCTAGACACCAGCTGACATTGAAGACTATTCCGGGTCATTCTGGATGCTCTTAAAATGGTCTGAACGAACCATCATAGCTCATGAGCGAGTCGAGCGTGCAAACAGTAACATAAATTCATTGACGGATGAAAGACAAGTTTTTACGTGAAAAAATCTCAAAAAGGGGAAAAAAACCAAGGGGCCAGGACTGTGCCCGACTAAATTTCACTATTTTTTAGTGTAAATTTTAGGTACTTTGAGTGTAGGGGTGCGCATAAAGACCCCGGTCCCGGTCCGGGACCGGTCCTGGGCAGGACCGGTCCTTTGGGACACCGGTCCCGGACCGGTCCTGCCCAAACAGGTCCCGGTCCGGGACCGGTTTTTCCTTTGAAAACCGGGACCGCCTGGGACCGGAAGGACCGGTCCTAACCGGTCCCAGACCGGGACCGGTTAATTAAATTAATTATTTTAATTTTTTTTATTATATATTATTATATTTCATTTTTAATAATTTAATTAAATAACATGTAATAATATGAAATGCAAAATTGCAAAGTAAATAAATTTTTTTATTAAATTTGAAATAAAATTACAAAATAAAAATAAAAATTACAAATTATAATACAAAATCAAAATACAAACATTTTTATTAAATCTGAAATTATAATACAAAATACAAATTCAAAATTTGAAGTTGAGACTTGGACTCGTCTTCAACTCCGGAGTCGCTTTTGATTTTGAAATCGTCTTCAACTTCAACGTCTTTATTCTGCGGCGCTCCCCAGATTTAAGTTATTAAGCTCCTCTTCAACTTCAGACTCACTGTCTTCAATTGACGAGACATGTTGTCTCCTCCTCAAAGCGTCCAAATGGTCCTTGTAGCAAATGCAAATCTCCAAAGATTCTTCTGTCAAACGGCTCCTTCGCTCGTTCAGAATGCTGCCACTCAAAGAAAACGCAGACTCCGAAGCTACCGTACTAGCTTGGATGGTTAGTAAATCACGGGTCATTAAGACCAAAATAAGATAATTATTAGATTTATTTTCCACCATTTTAAAATATCAAAATTTTCTATTTCGTACGCGGTCATAAAATCTTGAAACTGTGTTTTGCTATATAAACCTAATTCATTTAAAGTACTCGAAGTTCGTTATTTTTTCTTCGAAGCTAATTCTAAAAATCTATTTTCTAAAATATCTTTTGTTCGAGGGGCGGTGGATTCCTCGCGAGGTCGCAGTTCATATAGTTGATCGTAATAATTATATAGGCGAGTAAAATCAGAATTAAATTTTGAAACACTAACGTTGTGAAAATCACTAGAAGATTCGTTTAACTCTAAATTTCGATTAATTTCCTCTATAAAATTTTCAACCCAGTCTACACCCATTAAATGGTTTAAAGCCGCAGCACAAGAAAATATAGGTGGCATATGCGTATAATATTTTAAAAACTTTTCATACATTAATAATATTAACGGACGCCACATTGGGTTAATTTTGTAAGTTTTAAACGTTTCAGTAATTAATAAAAAATTTTTAATAACAAATGAGCTAGTAGAATAATAAACTCCAGATAAAATAGTTGTTGCCCGATAAAAACTTTCTAATAAATTTACGTAATCTTTGATTATAGCCCAATCTGACGCATCTAAATCATGTGATTCTTCTACACTATTATAAAATTTTATCAATAACGATTTTTGTGACAAAGCCCGCTTTAACATTTTGTACGTGCAATTCCATCGTACCGACATATCATAAGATGGACCCAAAAATTTTTTACCCGGTGCTATAACAAATTTTTTGAAATCTTGTTTTCGTCGTTTTGAACTATAAATAACTCGTAACATAGTACGTATTTTAATAATATAATTTTTCATAAAAGTTAAACTATCTTGCACAATTAAATTAAGAACGTGACATACGCAACGTGTATGAAAAAAAATACCATCTAGCATAGATTCCAGATCATTAATCAAATATTTAATAGCCATATTATTATTCGAGGCGTTATCAAACGAAATACTTAAAATTTTATCTTTTATTTTAAAATCTCTAATACACTTAATAATCACCTGATAAATAACTTTACCGGTGTGCGAATATTCAAAACCTTCAAAACAAATTATACGTTTATTTAATTCCCAACTATCGGGATCGACCCAGTGACAAGTTATGCAAATTTAAGAAAGTCTGTTAACTAAACCGCTAGTCCAAACGTCGCTCGTTAAACTAACTCGACCGTCAAATGTTTCAAAATAATTTTGTAAACATAATTTTGATTGCAGGTAAGCTTGTAAAGCATCACGTCGAGTTGTAGTATGACTTACCTGTTGATATTTTGGTTGGAGTGCTTCGTGTATGTAAGACGTCATTTCGTCGTTGTCGTAGTGGTTGAACGGAAGTCCGCTTTTGATGACATTCTCCAATTGTCGCTCCCGTTGCCGAGCTTGGTCATACGACCAAATGTTCCCGGTCGTCAAAATTTGAGCTTGGTTGACCTCCGATGGGGCTTGTTTGGAAAGACACGATTTGTTGAGTCGGGCGAGCGTTGTGTTGCTACTGTTAGCGGCCATAAGCTTCGCGCAAAGTTTGCACTTCGCCTTAATTTCGCAGCCGATCCGCACTTTATCGAAGTTATCCCATACCGCCGCTTTATGCAAGTGCTCAACGATCTCATGATCGACG
The DNA here is from genome assembly GCA_039583875.1 of Platanthera guangdongensis. NCBI lineage: Eukaryota > Viridiplantae > Streptophyta > Magnoliopsida > Asparagales > Orchidaceae > Platanthera > Platanthera guangdongensis. The sequence continues at coordinate 10,893,944 of CM077153.1, read as the reverse complement.
GACGCTGAGGAGGACGCCGACATGGAGGAGGAGGAAGCCATTTAACACGAATATGAGTGCGAGAGAAAGAGTGAGAGAGATAGTGAAAGAGAGAGAGTAAGAGCGGGGGGGGGGGGGGGGGGTTATAAGATATAAATTAAATAAAATATATATATATTTTAAATTAATAAAATTAATAAAAAAAGAGCCAAACGGCTCTCATTAACGACTCTTTTAATGAGAGCCTTAACGACTCTCATTAAAAGAGCCGTTTGTAAGCTTTTTGGAGATTTTGCACTCTCGGTGGCCAATTTTAGCTCTGGCTTGGAAACATACTAGTAGGGGGAGGAAAAAACGGCCTCCCCAGTGGCCCTTCTTTTGGGGGGGGGGGGGGGGGGTGGGGGGGGGAGACCCCTGCCCCCCTCCCCGCGGCTTGGAGGGGCGTGACCGGCCAAGACCGGGGGTCTCTCCCCTGCCCGCGGCTTGGTGGGGCGAGACCGGCCAAGGTCGGGGGTCTCGCCCCTGCCCGCGGCTTGGAGGGGCGAGACCGGCCAAGGCCGGGGGTCTCGCCCCAGCCCGCTGCTTGGTGGGGCGAGACCGGCCAAGGCCGGGGGTCTCGCCCCTGCCCGCGGCTTGGAGGGGCGAGACCGGCCAAGGCCGGGGGTCTCGACCCCTGCCCGCGGCTTGGAGGGGCGAGACCGGCCAAGGCCGGGGGTCTCGCCCCAGCCCGCGGCTTGGAGGGGCGAGACCGGCTAAGGCCGGGGGTCTCGCCCCAGCCCGCGGCTTGGAGGGGCGAGACCGGCCAAGTTCGGGGGTCTCGCCCCTGCCCTCGTCGCCCCTGTGCTCGACCTCGAGGTGGATGAGGGGCGGGCGGGGTGGTTTTTACCCCTTTACCCCCCGATGTGGCTGTTTTCTATTGGCCCGAGGTGTATTTGGCGTAGGGGTATTTCAGTCATTTTGGTCCATGGGATTTGAAAAACTATAAATAGACCCCCTTGGGTGCCTTTGGAGGAAGACTTTTCCTTGCTTCCTCCTCCCTTAGCTTCTTCTTGGTAGAGTAGATAGAGCTTCTCCAAGGCACCCTAGCTCGAGCATTGGCTAGGGAGGGGAAGTGCTCAGGTAGCCTTCCGGGTGTGAGGTGGGACCTCCGCGCTAGAGCCGTGGGTCTGTTCCTAGCTTCTTGATCCTTTGGTCCGTGACATTCTCTTGGGTGTAGTAGGTGTGAGGTCACCCCTTTCTAGGGACCCCGAACTCCATAGAGGCCATTTTTGGCTTCAACACTTTGGTGCGGTGAGCGTGGAGAGTGACCAATACAGAAGATCTCGAGAGAGTGTCATGACGGGAGGTCAAGGAGGTAGTGATGATCTCGGCGAGCTCCCCAGCCCAGGACCCTTTGTGGGGAGGCAAGAGTTCATGACCTCCATCCAAGGCATTATGGAGATGCTGCGAAGCATTGCTCCTCAGGGTGGCAGCTCCACCCCAACCCCCCAGGAGCTAGCTCCCCCCTCGACGAGTCGACTCCCAAGGGTCTAGGAGAGATGACCCCAGCGGGGGGAGAAGGAAGTGCACAAGGAAGAAGGCCAGGGAATGAGAGGATGGGAGATGGGGTCGAGCGAGACCTCACCGACCGGGAGTTGTTCTCTAGCCCGGTGAGTGCCAACCTTCCAGGCGAGCAGGTTGCATGAGTGGAGGTGGCGAGACCACCCCTTAGGGGGTTACCCTTCAGCGAGCTGATCATCTCAGCTCCCGTTCCCGAGGGGTTCAAAGAGCCAGACATGGCTTACTATACGGGGAAGGATGACCCCGTCCAGCATCTACAGTGGTTCGAGGATGTCGTCTCCATCAGGCCGATGACGGATGCCTTCAAGTGTCGCCTATTTGCGATCACGTTGAAGGAGAAGGCAAGGGACTGGTTCCATTAACTCCCTCCGAGGTCGATCTATGGGTTCGAGGACTTGAGCTGGAGCTTTCAGCTTCGCTTCTCCACCTCCAAGAAGAGGAAGAGAAGTCCCGAGTCCATCTTCCTGATAAGGCAGGGGGCCGAGGAGTCGCTGGCCCGCTACGTAGAAAGGTTCCAAGAGGAGATCCTGGAGGTCCAGGAGATGCCAAGGTATGCTCTCCAAATGACCTTCACCGTTGGGCTGAAGGAGGGCTTCTTCAAGATGAGCTTGACCCGGAAGGCCCCCCTTTCCTTCGAGGAGCTGATGGAAAGGGCGACAAAGGAGATTGCTATGGAGGAGACCAACCCGGCCTTTGTCAAGAAGTTAGCAAAGCTAACAGAGATGGAGGCAAAGGAGAAAGGTGGCTCGAGACCTCAGGAAGGAAGAAGGAGAGAGGAGCGGAGAGCTCAGGAGGGTCCGGAACCAGGTTGGAGGCAGCAGGGAGGACCCGTTCAGGGCCCGGGAAGAGGTTACGCCCAAGATGGAGGAAACTTCCATGGGGGCCAAGGAAGGTTCAACTTCCAGAGGCAAGCCCCTAGGCAGCTCCTACCCCCACCACACCAAGCGATGGAGATTGGTCGAAGGGAGAGGAGGAACCGCCAGGGAAGGAGAAGGGTCAGGGTAGAGTTGCCGTACTGTGACTTCCACCAGGTGGAGGGGCACGCCACAGCTACCTGCCCCGAGTTCCTGGAGGTGAGGGGGGCGAGAGGCCCTGCCCAGCCGCAGCCACCAGTGTGAGTTGAAGAGGTTCTGCCCAGAGAAGGGGGAGATGATGTATGTGAGGACCGGGTCGATGTAGGACCCCGAGGTGGTATAGCGGTGATCCATGGTGGAGTGGGGATCGAGGCCAGTTGGAAGGCAAGCCTCCATGTCATGTACTGGCGGAGCATCGCCTCCACATACCAGACCCCGCCCCAGGAAGAGAAGATCACCTTCTCGGTGAAAGACCTGCCGGATCATGAGGATCCGTTTTGCAAAGCGCTGGTCATCCAGACAGCCATCGAGGGCTACTCCGTCTCCCGGATCTTGGTTGACAACGGGAGATCCGTCAACGTCGTTTTCAAGAAGGCGTTTGACGAGATGAAGGAAGAGTCAAGGAGGGTGTAGGCCTCGAAAGGACCCCTGTTCGGATTTTCAGGGGAGAGGAAGGAGGTTGAGGGTGGAGTAGGACTCCAAGTAAAATTGGGGGGAGTCTCAAGGAACTGCCGGTTCGTCATTGTTGACGCTCCAAGCAGCTACAATGCCATCTTCAGAAGGCCCCTCATCAGCGCCATCCGTTGCGTGCCATCTTCCTTCCACCAATGCCTCAAGTTCAGCTCCAAATGGATCCAGGTCAGAGTCAAGGGAGACTCCAGGATGGCAAGGTAGTGTTACATCACGGCCGTCAACACCATCTCTTGGTTGGCTAAGGCAGAGGAGATGGAGAAGGTCATGGAGAGCTTGAGCAAGATGGAGGTGTCCGAGGAGAAGGAAGCGGAAAACGGCCATCATGCCCAGGCCCCCTGAGGGTGCCTCGCCTTGCAGTAGCTTTTTCCCTTTTTCTTGCCTTGTAACAAGTGCTACCCCTGACCAGCCGAGTCAGGGGACCATGTAACTCATATTTTTCCCTGTTTGAGGATGTAGGATTTGGTAAGGTTTGATTGAGATGCTTAGTCCTTTTGCTCCGAGACGGTCCCGCTGCCCAGGCTCTCACTAGCTGGGCAGGGTCGGTGGTACCTCTTGTAGATGCCTGTAAGTCTCACCTCGAGATGGATTCCGCTGCCAGGCTCTCACCTAGCTGGCAAGGCAGGTTGATCTCTCGGAGGGTGGGAAGGTCTCACCTCGAGATGGATTCCGCTGCCAGGCTCTCACCTAGCTGGCAGGGCAGGTTGATCTCTCGGAGGGTGGGGTAGGTCTCACCTCGAAATGGATTCCGCTACCAGGCTCTCACCTAGCTGGCAGGGCAGGTTGATCTCTCGGAGGGTGGGGTAGGTCTCACCTCGAGATGGATTCCGCTGCCAGGCTCTCACCTAGCTGGCGGGGCAGGTTGATCTCTCGGAGGGTGGGAAGGTCTCACCTCGAGATGTATTCCGCTGCCAGGCTCTCACCTAGCTGGTAGGGCAGGTTGATCTCTCAGAGGGTGGGGTAGGTCTCACCTCGAGATGGATTCCGCTGCCAGGCTCTCACCTAGCTGGCAGGGCAGGTTGATCTCTCGGAGGGTGGGAAGGTCTCACCTCGAGATGAATTCCGCTGCCAGACTCTGGCCTAGCTGTCAGGACAGGTTGATCTCTCGGAGGGTGGGGTAGGTCTCACCTCGAGATGGATTCCGCTGCCAGGCTCTCACCTAGCTGGCAGGGCAGGTTGATCTCTCGGAGGGTGGGAAGGTCTCACCTCGAGATGGATTCCACTGTCAGGCTCTCACTAGCTGGCAGGGCAGGTTGATCTCTCGGAGGGTTGGGTAGGTCTCACCTCGAGATGGATTCCGCTGCCAGGCTCTCACCTAGCTGACAGGGCAGGTTGATCTCTCGGAGGGTGGGAAGGTCTCACCTCGAGATGGATTCCGCTGCCAGGCTCTCACCTAGCTGGCAGGGCAGGCTGATCTCTCGGAGGGTGGGGTAGGTCTCACCTCAAGATGGATTCCGCTGCCAGACTCTCACCTAGCTGGCAGGGCAGGTTGATCTCTCGGAGGGTGGGAAGGTCTCACCTCGAGATGGATTCCGCTACCAGGCTCTCACCTAGCTGGCAGGGCAGGTTGATCTCTCGGAGGGTGGGGTAGGTCTCACCTCGAGATTGATTTCGCTGCCAAACTCTCACCTAGCTGGCAGGGCTGGTTGATCTCTCGGAGGGTGGGAAGGTCTCACCTCGAGATGGATTCCGCTGTCAGGCTCTCACTAGCTGACAGGGCAGGTTGATCTCTCGGAGGGTGGGGTAGGTCTCACCTCGAGATGGATTCCGCTGTCAGGCTCTCACCTAGCTGGCAGGACAGGTTGATCTCTCGGAGGGTGGGAAGGTCTCACCTCGAGATGGATTCCGCTGTCAGGCTCTCACCTAGCTGGCAGGGCAGGTTGATCTCTCGGAGGGTGGGGTAGGTCTCACCTCGAGATGGATTCCGCTTCCAGGCTCCCACCTAGGTGGCAGGGCAGGTTGATCTCTCGGAGGGTGGGAAGGTCTCACCTCGAGATGGATTCCCCTGCCAGGCTCTCACCTAGCTGGCAGGGCAGGTTGATCTCTCGGAGGGTGGGGTAGGTCTCACCTCGAGATGGATTCCGTTGCCAGGCTCTCACCTAGCTTACCGGGCAGGTTGATCTCTCGGAGGGTGAGGTAGGTCTCACCTCGAGATGGATTCCGCTGCCAGGCTCTCACCTAGCTGGCAGGGCAGGTTGATCTCTCGGAGGGTGGGAAGGTCTCACCTCGGGATGGATTCCGCTGTCAGGCTCTCATCTAGCTGGCAGGGCTGGTTGATCTCTCGTGGAAGCCAAGTCCTTTGCTCCGATGATGATTCCGCTGTCAGGCTCTCACTAGCTGACAGAGCTGGTTGATCTCTCGTGGGAGCCAAGTCCCTTACCTGGAGGAGGTCTCGCCACCCAGGCTCCCATAGCTGGCATGACAGGTTGACCCCTCCGGGAGGGTGAAGTGTTTTTACCCGGAGGGGGTCTCGCCACCCAGGCTCCCATAGCTGGCATGACAGGTTGACCCCTCTGGAGGGTGAAGTGTTTTTACCCGGAGGGGGTCTCGTCACCCAGGCTCCCATCAGCTGGCATGACAGGTTGACTCCCCGGAGGGGCACGTAAGGAAATTACACTCAGCGAATACGTTGGGTTGGACATTTCTTTCCGAGCATGTGCCAACCTCGAAAAGAGCGGGGATTGTGTATAACCCCGTATTCGCCCCTATACGTTTTTAAGCTTTTTGGAGATTTTGCACTCTCGGTGGCCAATTTTGGCTCTGGCTTGGAAACATACTAGTAGGGGGAGGAAAAATCGGCCTCCCCCAGTGGCCCTTCTTTGGGGGGAGGGGAGACCCCTGCCCCCCTGCCCGCGGCTTGGAGTGGCGTGACCGGCCAAGGCCGGGGGTCTCGCCCCTGCCCGCGGCTTGGTGGGGTGAGACCGGCCAAGGCCGGGGGTCTCGCCCCTGCCCACGGCTTGGAGGGGCGAGACCGGCCAAGGCCGGGGGTCTCGCCCCAGCCCGCGGCTTGGTGGGGCGAGACCGGCCAAGGCCGGGTGTCTCGACCCTGCCCGCGGCTTGGAGGGGCGAGAACGGCCAAGGTCGGGGGTCTCGCCCCCTGCCCGCGGCTTGGAGGGGCGAGACCGGCCAAGGACGGGGGTCTCGCCACAGCCCGCGGCTTGGAGGGGCGAGACCGGCCAAGGCCGGGGGTCTCACCCCAGCCCGCGGCTTGGAGGGGCGAGACCAGCCAAGGCCGGGGGTCTCGCCCCTGCCCTCGTCGCCCCTGTGCTCGACCCCGAGGTGGATGAGGGGCGGGGTGGTTTTTACCCCTTTACCCCCCGATGTGGCTGTTTTCTATTGACCCGAGGTGTATTTGGCGTAGGGGTATTTCGGTCATTTTGGTCCATGAGATTTGGAAAACTATAAATAGACCCCCTTGGGTGCCTTTGGAGGAAGACTTTTCCTTGTTTCCTTCTCCCTTAGCTTCTTCTTGATAGAGTAGAGAGAGCTTCTCCAAGGCACCCTAGCTCGAGCATTGACTAGGGAGGGGAAGTGCTCAGGTAGCCTTCCGGGTGTGAGGTGGGACCTCCGCGCTAGAGCCGAGGGTCTGTTCCTAGCTTCTTGATCCTTTGGTCCGTGACGTTCTCTTGGGTGTAGTAGGTGTGAGGTCACCCCTTTCTAGGGACCCCGAACTCCACAAAGGCCATTTTTGGCTTCAACACTGTTAGAGCATCTCCAACTGAATAGCTCGACGAAATCGTCGAGCAGAGCTCGACGATTGTCGAGCTCTGGTCGACGAAAATCGTCGAGCTGAGCTCGACGAAAATCGTCGAGCTGAGCTCGACGAAAATCGTCGAGCTGAGCTCGACGAAAATCGTCGAGCTGAGCTCGACGAAAATCGTCGAGCTGAGCTCGACGAAAATCGTCGAGCTGAGCTCGACGAAAATCGTCGAGCTGAGCTCGACGAAAATCGTCGAGTTGAGCTCTTTCCGGTCCCGACCGGTCCCGAAACCGGTCCCGGACCGGGACCGGTTTTTATCCTTAAAGGGGGGACTGCCAGGGACCACAGGACCGGTCCGGGACCGGACCAGTCCTAACTGGGACCAGTCCCTGTCCGGTCCCGACCGGTCTGATCCCAACGGGACCGGTTGGGACCGGTTTTTATGTGCACGCCTGTTTGAGTGTGCCTAAAGATGGCGCGCTCAACAAAAAATTTAGGCTATAATTTTTATTTTTTAGCAAAATAAATTTTGAAATGTTAATCATTGTATTTTTATGCTCAATTTAAGTACCCATATGCATATGTTTTTTTTAGAAAAATACACTTGTTAAATAAAGATTTTTTTGAACTCAGATATATCTGTAATCTAAACTGATCAATCTTCGAGAAATGTGATGTCGGTGGATCCTCTCGGAAACGGCCTGCACTTCAGCTGCAGTTTCAGGAAAAGTCTTCGGGCGGTCTTTTGGGAGAGCTCCGTGAAGTGAACGAGAACTTCACGTCCCGAAAACATGCGTTGGAAGCTGAAGGAGATCTTCAGTTCTCGTAAGCATACGTTAGGACCTGGTGGGATCTCTGGTCCTCTAAAGTGAGTGTCCCAATCTTGAGGGGATCTCTGATTCCTGAAAGCGAGCATCAGGAGCTAGATGCAATCTCTATTTCCTGGAAGAGAGCGTTGAGAGCTAGTTGGAATCTTTGGTTCTCGAAAGCGAGCTTCAGGAGCTGAAGGGGATCTTCTAGTCTCAGAAGAAAATCTTCAAGCAATCTTCAAAGCTAATGAATATCTTTAATGAAATCTTCAAACACGCAGGAAGATCTTCGAGGAAATCCTCAAGAGCTCTTTTGGGTGTAGGGGACACGGTCCCCCTCAAATGAGCGTACCTTGAAGGATGTCATTTCTGTAATTAAGCTGCTAAGGAGTCCGATTACCCGCACACCCATGACCATATATTTTTCAATGCGCACACCCATAATAGGTACTTCGCTATACACACCCATGATGAGTATTTCCCTATACGCACGTTTATGATGTGTATTTCGATATACACACACCCACGATGAGATATTTCGTCACACACACAGCCTTGATGAGATATTTTGCTATACGCACATCAATGATGAGTATTTAGCTATTTGTACACCCATGATGGGTATTACACTATACACACACCCATGATGAGTATTTCGCTATACGCATACCCACGATTGAATATTTTGCTATACACACACCCATGTTAGGATATTTCACTATACGCACACCCAAAATATATGAGTATTTTGCTATACACACACCCATGATGAGAATTTTTGCTATATACACGTTCGTGATAGGATATTTTGCTATACACATATCCATGATGGGGAAGTTCACTATTTGCACACCCATGAAGAGAGATTTTACTATGCTCACACCCCATAATGAGTGGTTTTTGCGAATGATGGGGGCACAACGACAGTGGTTTGGAAGTTGCCCAGTCGGGGGGGCCGAGCGGCAGTGGTTTGGCATCGGAGGTCGGGAGGCGGCGTGTCGTTGATTGCCCGAGCGGTGGTTGCCGGCCGGCCGTGGGCGGTCAAAATATCTCGGCGGTGGTGCACGACTTTAATTACAAGCTAAAAGAATGAATTACTTGCATAGAAGCAACCCGCCTACCATACACAAAGAGTGATCCGCAAAAAAAGGGGAGAAAATTAATAATGGTGCTTGACGAGTCGTCAGAGAAGGAACGGGGTTCCCTCGGCATGACTTGCTGAGATCCGTTGCAAGATGATGAATCGAAGCTTGAAACGTAAAAAGACGTTCAACTACACAAAGTGATCTGCTATGATTAGTTCCATGGCTCCGCTACGCGCGCCAAGGTTAACGATCTCTTTCCTCTGTCTTACGACTGTTTTTTTTGCTTTTGTGTGTTTTGTTATTTTTTGTGCATTGAGAATCCCCTCACATTGTTTCGATTAAGGACGGGAACTCTGCCAGGGTGTTGCATTGTGACTCCGACGTATATTTGTGTGAGTTGCACGCAGAATCCCTCTTCTACTATGTGGTGGAGAGAGGGGACTTCATCAGGGCATTGAATTGTTATCCTGGCGTTGCTTCTCCGTTTTGCTTGCATAGAAGGGCCACCCGTCGCTAGCTAATTAACGACGATGAGTGTTTCTTTCTGTTCATTGCGAGCCAACATGTCGATTGAGTCCGCCCCCAACATAAATGTGCATTAGTGATCCGATGCGTGAGTCTGGATTTATGAATTCAATGTGAAGCCTACAAGGTGAGATAAGCCCAGATCAGTAATACTTTATTGTGATGTGTATTACGATTATCCCTAGGTGCGCAAATGAGAATGTCCCGTGTTATTTGTCGTATTGATTGCGTGAATTTGTGAACTTTCTTTGTGCACGCCTCATTCCTAGATGGGCATGCATTTGGTCTGGTAAAACGATGATTTTTGATGGCTTTTGTTGGACAGACGTATTTCCTATCATAATGTAGTTGTGTTTATGCACTTTTTTTAGCTTTCGACGTGTTGCAGACGTATGTTAGTGTCCTGTAGGGTTACACTTCGAATCTTTGTTCGAAGATATGGGCCAAACAAGTCTTTTGACACATCGAATAAGAGGGTTGTATGTTGCGTTTTCCAAACTAGTCTTTTACCACTTCTAATATGACAGTTGTAGGTTGTATTTCCCAAACTAGTACTCTGTCATTTTTAATAGGACAGTTGTAGGTTGTCTCCCCAAACGTGTCATCTGCCACTTCTAATAGGACAATTGTGGGGTTTCCCCTTGTCACTATGTACGAGGGTACGAGCCAAACCAGTATTTTGTCACTCATAATACAACAGTTGTAGGTTTTATTCTTCCTGTTGCTATGATTGATGACAAAGGGAGATCTCATGCCTCACGTCGCGAATATAGGATTGCTTATCTTTAGAGCTTAGGTCGTGTGACTTTTGGGTGCCCACAAAATGTCTGTAGTAGTTTGAATAAGGTGAAACTTAGCGTGTCACTATGTTCTTTATTTTGCATATTTTGGTTTCCCCGCGTACTTGTAAGAGGGCGGTGTACTCACCTCAGAGTCTGCTAGGATGGCCGAGGGAGGAATCATTGCGTTGTGTTGGTTAACCCCATGTTTACTTTCGTTTTCCACCAGTGTGCTCTTGGTTTCAGGTGGCATAACTCATAGTAAAGCGTAGTGGGCCCCGTTATGCTCCACAAAGAGTGATCTGCTATGATTGGTTTCATGGCTTCGCAACGTGTGCCAAGTGTAATAATCTTTTTCCCATGTCCTAAGACGGTTACATTTTTTTTACTTTTGTGTGTTTTGTTATTTTCGGTGCAATGAGAATTCCTTCACACCATTTCAGTTAAGGACGAGAATGCCAGGGTGTTCGATTGCGACCCCGACGTATATTTGTATGAGTTGCATGCAGAGTCCCTCTTCTGTCATGCGGTAGAGAGTGGGAACTCCGCCAGGGCATGGGAATGCGACCGCTGTGTAGCTTTTTCATTTTGCTTGCATAAAAGGGTCACCCGTCGCTAACTAACGATGACATGTGTTTCTCTCGGTTCATTATGATCCATCTGGTCGATTGAGTCCGCCGACAACATAAATGTGCATTAGTGATCCAATGCGTGAGTATGGATTTATGCATGTTGTCTGAAGCCTACCAGTTGCGATAAGCCCAAATCAATAATACTTTATTGCGATGTGCATTACGATTATCCCTAGGTGCACAAATGATAATGTCCCGTGCTATTTGCCGCAATGATTACGTGAAATTCTGAGCTTTCTCCGTGAAGGCCCCGTTCCTATATGGGCATGCGTTTGATGTTGTAAAACGATGATTTTTTAGGGCTTTCGTAGGATGGGCGCTTTTCCTGTCATCATGTAGTTGTGTTTGCTAGCTTTCTTAGCTTTCGACATGTTGTATATGTATGTTAGAATCATGTAGGGCTACTCTTTGAATCTATATTCAAAGACATGTGCCTTGACACTTCTAATATGGAGGTTGTATGTTGTGTTCCCAAAACTAGTCTTTGCCACTTCTAATAGGGTAGTTGTAGGTTGTGTTCCCCAAATTAGTACCCTGCCACTTCTAATCGGATAGTTGTAGGTTGTCTCCCCAAAAGAGTCATCTGCCACTTCTAATAGGACAATTGTAGGTTTTGTTTTCCCTTAACACAATGTTTGTGGGTACGAGCCAAACCATCCGTCACTCATAATAAGACAGTTGTAGGTTTTGTCCCTCCTGTTGCTATTATTGATGACAAATGGAGATCTCATGGCTCACGTCGTGAATACTGAATTGCTTATCTTTAGAGCTTAGGTCGTGTGACTTTTGGGTGCCCACAAAATGTGTGTAGTAGTTTGGATAAGGTGACGATTAGCGCGCATGTTCTTTGTTATACGTATTTTGGTTTACGTGCGTACTAGCAAGAGAGCGATGTACTCGCCCCGCAGTCCGCTTCGATGGCCGGGGGAGGGGTCAGTATTTTGTGTTGGTTAACCTCATGTTAACCTTCATTTTCCACCAGTGTGTTCTTGGTTTTAAGTGGCGTAGCTCGTAGTAGAGCGTAGTGGGCCGGAGCTCACATTATGCTGTGGAGTTGGAGTTCTCTTTTCCCGTTTTGGCTTTCCTTTAGTTTTGATGTTATTCTATTTGAGCGTTATGTAAGGCCTTAAGGTCGAACTGTTTTTCTTTTGTGAGCTTATTAGTGGGCATCCGTACTGTTTGATAGTATTATTTAAGCTTCCGCATCATTGCTAGCTTTGAGATATTTAGCAGATTTTTTGTATCAATTATTAACATGTTAGGTTTGTCAATATTGTACGCCACAAGCGCTTGACCAGATCCATGCTATATGTTATTTGCAGGTCAGAGATATTACCAACCGCCAAAGCGATTCACATATGGCAAAGGATGTTGATAGAGTCGAGACTCGAGCTAAGAATCATCTGTGCGGGATAGGATCGCATCCGACCGATTCCAATCGTCATTGTAGTATGAACCGATGTCATAGTTCATACACTCTTCCATATCCTTCCTCATCGGCGCATCACGGGCGATGGATTTGGAATTGTATGAAGATGCTGAAGAGAGAGAGAGAGAGAGTGAGAGAGAGAGGCGGTAGTTAGCGACACAGTCCCACTTAGAGGAGGAGCCTCCGGGAGGCGGACGACAAGGAACGATGTGTTGGGTTGCAACACGGCAAATATTGAGTTACGGTTCACATTTTTTAATTTTTTGAGTTGTGGTTAATATTTGGGTGATGTTATATATAAATCATGTGTGGCTATATACAAATTCAAAATTTGGTTTTTTCGGTCTTTTTTTCTTACTATATACAAAGCAAATTAATAGTACTCTCCCCCAAAAAATCATTTTCCTCCTTACTTTTTTCTTCCGCAACCCTAGCCGTTTCCCGCTCCCCGTTCCTGTGCGAAAGGCGATCCTCCCGACCCGTCTTCCCTGCTCGATCCAAGCTTGTCGGTGGTCAATGTCCCCTGATAAATCACCAGCAAGCACTCCAGCGGCCTTCTTCAAGGTCGGCGAACCTCACTTGTCCGGCGATGGTGGCGGAAATAGGATTCCGGATGGTTGCGAGGTTGATATTTCCTCTCAGAATGAGGTATTCAAAACCTCACCCCAAGCTTTTTTCCTCGCTCTGCCTTCTTCAAGCTCCTTTTTAGGTCGGGATTTTTGGGACACAATCATGAATCTGTGCATCCGTTGGGTCGATCCATTTGGCGAGGATGATGAACAACATTATTTTTTGGAGGCGATGGATATTTTATATATGCCTTGATTTAAATCTTTTTTTTATAATGTTTGCTAATTTATACTATTCTATAAAGGAAAAACATGCATTGGTGCAACATTCTTAATACTCATTTTACCCCTCATTTTTTAATTTAATGATTATTATTTCTTTTGTTCATTTCAAAAAAATTCAAAGTTGAATACCCACAGGCCACATATGTAATTTACTCAATCCCGCCAAAATAATTGATCTCCCGCCACCTTCAACCAACGTCGCCGCCGACAATAAATGTCGCCACCCAGGACCATTGTAGCAGCCCACAAAAAATGTCGCCGTTCACGACCAATGTCCCACCTGTAAGTGTATATTCGGACGAATAACGGGCTCGGGGGCTTTGCGCGTATAAACCCTAGGTTTAGCCATATATATACCTAGCTGGGGGCAACGGAGAGTTAGTTCCCCTTAGACTTTCCTCCGGATGTTTCGAGCGCCTCTCACATTCTCGAAACATCTCCCCTCTGGCGCTCGTTCGCGTTTCTAGGGTTCGCCTTCATTCCCGATAGTCGCCGCCGTTCTCCTTTGCTTTTTTTCGCGATGTTTCTTCTCTGCCTCCTGCTTCCTTCGCCGACGGAGAACGAAGGAGTGAAGAACGACGTCGTCGCTCTATAAGCCGCCTCTCACATTTTCCGCCTACAAAGGGTTCGCCGTCGCGTTCGCTTTCGCAGAACAAAGGGTTCGCCGTCACTATTCTCAGCATCTTGATCGTCGATCGCTCCTGGGCCTTTCGCGTCCCCTTGAAGCCGCCTGCTTGGGCTCGCCGTCGCGTTCGCCGCCGCAGAACAAAGGGCTCGCCGTTGCGTCTTCCCCGTCGCGGGACCAGGGCTTCCGTTCGACGATCGTCCGTTTGACGATCGCCTTTTTCAGTCGTCAATCACATTTCCCGTTCGACGATCGCCTAGCAGTTCATCGATCGACGTTTCCCGATCGACGATTCCCGGTCGACGATTGCACTTTTCGTTCGACGATCGTCAAACCCTCAACGATTGCGCTTTCCCGTTCGACGATCGCCCGGAGTTCGACAATCGATTTTTCCAGTCGTCGATCGCTTTCTCCCAGTCGTCGATCGCGTCTTCCCGATCGTCGATCGCCTCTTCCAGTCGACGATCGCCAAGCAGTTCCTGCCGCTCCACTTAGGGCTTCTCTTGACGTTGGAGCCGTCGCCTCTTCCCTGCTGCCTTGAATCTTCCGGCAAGGTTGCCGATACAGTGGAGATCCTCTCTACTCTTTGCCTATCTCCTGTGAAGCAATGAGGAACTCCAGCTTCTCCTCTCTAGTGCCCATAAACAAATTGGAGAAGTTTACGGCCACAGAGTTCAACGATTGGAAGTTGAACACCCAGTTCGGGATGAAATACCTGAACGTCTTCTACACCATCAAGACTACTCGTGCTGACGTTGCTGGGACTGAAGACGAGACACATTGGGTCGAAGATGAGGACTTCTGCAGGGATTACCTGCTGAACTGCCTCTCCTCCAGCCTGGCCAAGAAATACATCAAGATGCAGTCTGCTAAGGAGATCTGGGAAGCACTGGAGGAGCACTTCAAGCAGGAGGAGGACCTCTCCAAGGCTCATCTGGTGGACAAATTCCACTCCTTCAGCTTCGACGAGGAGAAAGCCATTCTCTCTCAGGTATCCGAATTTGAAAATTTGGTTGATTCCCTGCATAGTGAGTATATTAGTCTGCCAAATAGTTTTGTTGCGGGCACAATTATGTATAAGTTGCCATCCTCGTGGTACAATTTCAAAACAGAGATGTACCGCAAGAAGATGCAAGTTGGTCTGAACGAGCTCAAGCGTTTCATACGCATTGAGGATGAGAACAGGACGAAGCACACCTTGGAAGCTGTTGGCAAGCAGAAGGCTGCTGCCAACATGATTTCAAGCTCTAAGCGTGCTCCTCCCCCTCACAAGACCAAAACGTCTCGTAGTAGCCCTCAGGTTGCAGGACCGAGTAGACCCTCTAAGAAATTTAAGTGTAAATGTTTTAACTGCAACAAGTGGAGATAATGCGCATCTGACTGCAAGTTATCGAGAAAGGAAAGAACTAAGGAACCACAAGAGGGCAACCAGGCCCATCTGGTTAGTCAAGCTGACCCATCCGACTTTGTTGCCATGGTCGGACACGAGCAGGCCAGCACGGAGTGGTTCATGGATTCTGGGGCAACGTGCCATGTTTGCAACAATGCTAATCTCTTGATAAGGATGAAGAATACAAAGGAATCAGTGACTGTAGCAGATGGAGGAACAGCTGACGTATTGAAGGTGGGGAACGCAACTCTGGTGCTCTCCTCAGGTAAGTCTTTACTTTTAAAGAACGTAAAATTTATTCCTTCTTTATCTATTAACTTAGTGTCTATTAGTTTATTGTGTGATGCTGGTATGCCAGTTAACTTCTATAGCAGCAGAGTGACTCTGTCAGTTAACTCTCACTACTTTGGATGTGCTTACGTCCAAAATAGGATGTACCGTCTGAGTCTAGCAAATGAGGTAGTACAACAAGTTCAATTGAATTTAGTTAGCCCTAGGACTCTACATGAGAGACTAGGACACGCAAACTATAAGAAAATATTCCAAGTCGCTAGAACTCACAAGATCACATTAGACACTAAGTCTCCTCTTGGAAAATGTGAAGTGTGTGCTGAGACTAAGATCACTAGGAAACCTTTTGACACAGTTACTAGGAGCACAACACCTCTTGAGCTTATACATTCCGATATTTGTGACTTTAAGAGTTTTGTCACTAGAGGTGGAAGGAAGTATATGATCACGTTCATAGATGACTACACAAGGTTTTGTCATATTTCATTGCTTAAAACCAAAGACGAAGCGTTTGAAAAATTTTGCATTTTCAAAACTCGGGTAGAAAACCAATTAAGCATGAAAATAAAGAGATTTAGGAGTGATAGAGGAGGAGAATATATGTCCAGTGAGTTCAGATGCTTCCTTGCTTCACAAGGCATCATATCAGAAACCACTACTCCTTACTCCCCCCAATCTAACAGCATAGCCGGGCGCAAGAATAGAACGTTAACAGAGATGTTGAACTCTATGCTGCTCACTGCAGGTATGCCTTCCGCTTATTGGGGAGAAGCAGCCTTGACTGCGAATCACATTCTGAATAAAGTTCCTCATGCTAAGTTAGAGGTTACACCCTACGAGCTTTGGTTTAAGCGACCCATATCTTTAACTAGACTTAATACCTGAGGCTGTATAGCCTATGTCAGGGTTCCTGACCCTAGACGGTCTAAGGTTGGACCTAGGACCAATACATGTGTCTACTTAGGTTATGCTGAAGATAGTGCTGCAGATAGGTTCCTTGATATTTCTAATAATATCATAATAGAATCTAGGGATGCATTGTTCTTCAAAGATAAATTTCTCAAAGATAAGAACTTAACGATCCAAGGTATGCAAATAACTATTACTGAGGAAGATCCTGAATCAGTACCGAGTACCTCCTATTCCGTTCCGATAGATAACTCTGGCCTAGAGTCTAGGAGGACTTCAGTGAGAGAGCGAACCCCCAGAACCTTCGATAGTGATTTTGTCACTTATCACATTGAGGATGATCCATCTACCTTTAAGGAAGCGATGCGATCAAGAGATTCCCTACTCTAGAAAGAAGCTATTGAGGATGAGATGAACTCCCTCCTTCAGAACGACACCTGGACGTTAGTTGATAAGCCAAAAGGGGGTAAAACTGTAGGGTGCAAGTGAGTTCTGAAAAGGAAGCTAAATCCCGATGGTAACGTAACAAAGTATAAAGCACGCCTGGTGGCTAAAGGTTTCACACAAGTAAGCGGAGTAGACTATTTTGATGTATACTCACCCGTATGTCACTTAGAAACCATTAGGGTTTTTCTTGCTATTTCGGCCATTGAGAACTTTGTTGTTCATCAAATGGATGTTAAGACTGCGTTCTTGAATAGAGATCTGACCGAAGAGATCTACATGAGTCAACCTGAAGGTTTCATTGTAGACGGTCACAAAAACAAGGTCTGTAAGCTTTTAAAGTCGCTATACGGATTAAAACAAGCACCAAAATTATGACATGAGAAGTTTGACTATACTGTAAAGAACATAAGATTCATGTCGAGTCTCTCGGACAAATGTCTTTACATACGTCATAGATCAGCCAAAGTCGCCATCATATGCTTGTGCGTGGATGATATGCTGATTCTTGGTTCTGATCAATCCGTGGTGGATGACGTTAAGTCAGAACTAATGCAGAAGTTTAGCATTAAAGACATCGGTGTAGTTGACATTATACTAGGTATGCAAGTGAGCTTTGGGAAATATGACATTTCCCTAAGTCAAAGCCACTACATCCAGTCCATGTTAGACACGTGGGGATACAATGAACGTAAAGCGGCTGAGACACCATACGATTATTCTAACCGCTTAAAGCCCAATGATGGAGCTACGGTTCGATAGTTAGATTATTCTAAACTGTTGGTAGCCTCATGTACGCTATAGTCTGTACGCGACCTGACATATCCTTTAAGGTCGACATGTTAAGTAGGTTCACTAGTAATCCTGGCCAAGACCATTGAGATGCCCTCGATAGGCTGATGCGATACTTAAAGCACACCCGACAGTATGCTTTATGTTATAGTGGACATCCTCCAGTTCTGGAAGGATATTCTGATGCATCATGATGCTCAGAAGTAAACGACAGTAAGTCCACTAGTGGATTCCTCTTCACACTAGGAGGAGCAGCTGTAGCCTGGAAGTTCAAGAGTCAGTCGTGCATTGCACTCTCATCTATGGAATCCGAACTCTATGCTCTAGCTTCAGCTGGTGAAGAAGCAGAGTGGATCAGAGATTTGGTGATGGACATTCCACTGTCGAGCCTGAAACTGAGTTCTGTTGCAGTTTACTGCGATAATCAGACTACTAAAACGATTGCTATGAACACGTTATTCAATAGCAAAAGAAGGCAACTACGGATGAAACAAGCCTGGTTGACCTCCCTTACGAGTCAAGGGATTGTGAACCTCGTTGATGTGATGTCAAAAGATAATGTTGCAGACGCCCTTACTAAAGGATTAAATAGAGCCCTCACAATCAAAACATCGGGAGAAATGAGATTAAAGTTCATAGAAATATGAAACTTTCCTCCAACGTTTATGTTTTGATACGTACGAGCCTATAACTGTCAACATTCAAGCATTTAAATAGTAACAAACTGAAAACCCCAAATAATTTATTGATGAAAACCCAAGATGGTTGGATGCTGGTTATTCCACACTTGATAACCTAACGTCCTCCCATTGTAAGTTGATTCAAGAGTTATTCAACTGGGAATTGAAAGTCACTCTAAATGCTAACCTAAACATTATTGGTCACAACACATTATTCCACATTTGATAATGTTGCACGTGATGCGTGCCCACATGTGTTGGTGAGGCACATAGTGATCCGTAATGAGTAAGGTAACATGACTAGTCCTAGTTAGACTGGATGAGATGCTGACAGAGTTACTTCACCGTTGCTAGAAGTGCTAAGCTCATTTAGTAAGAGCTAATTTACTTTAAATGTTACTGCATATGTTTATGAATTCATAGAGTCTGACTCATGAAATTCCTTACAGGCTACGATGGAGATTATGGAGGAGTTGTAGACCTGGACATGGATGACGATGATCTACTAGATGAGTAGAATCATCAAACGTTTAATTCATGCCTCTCTTTGTTTTGTAATAATTATTCAGACTATGTTTTGGACAGCATCTGTGTGATGGTTTGCCGTTTAGGCAAAACCTTTATTTTGTTTTAGTATGATCTGTCCTGAGTGTTTTTGCTTAGTTTGGATTATTATTTTGTCTACGCTCCAGCACCCCGAAACGTCGCCGTTATTTGTCACGAATATAGGAGGAGATTGTAAATGTATATTCAGACGAATAATGGGCTCGAGGGCTTTGCGCGTATAAACCCTAGGTTTAGTCATGTATATACCTAGCTGGGGGCAACGAAGAGTTAGTTCAACTTAGACTTTCCTCCGGATGTTTCGAGCGCCTCTCACACCACCCACGACCAATGTTCCACCCATGACCAATGTGCCGCCCACGACAAATGTCGCACCACCGACGAATGTCGCACCCCGGCGAATGTCGAACCTCGCCGAATGTCGCACCCCGCCGAATATCGCACCCCGCCGAATGTCGCACCCCGCCGAATATCGCACCCCGCCGAATGTCGCACTCCGCCGATTGTCACACCCCCGCCGAATGCCCTCATGGCCGAAGGCCCGTGCCTGTCACTTGTATAATATATTCAACATGTTCTACTAAGATAATAGTAATGGATGGCTTATACAAGAATATTGATTTTTTTTTTAATTTTTGCATTGGTCTGCATATAACAATGCGGCCTACATATAACCGATTTTAAATTAATATAGATTTTATATGACAATGGTTTGTATATAGCCAAACATGGTCTATATATAATATCACCCGAATATTTTAAAATTGTTGAATCACGATTAACATTGGGGGTGTGACAAATCAAAATCAAATTGTGATTAAGGCTGCGTTTGACGCGGCTTATCACGACTTATTTGCTCCGATGAGGGTAGGCAGAAATGTTATTGTCATACCAAAATCTTATGCCTCAAACTAGTTTTTTTTATAACTGCAGTAACGTTTGTCATACCAAACATACAATGGCGATTTTGTCCAACCTCACAAGAGCAAATGAACTACGATAAGCCGCACCAAACACAATCTAAAAATGACACTTAATTACTGCAAATACTAATAAAAAAGATAGTTTTATGAAGGGTTAAAAGGAAATGATTATATAAAAAAAGGAAGAGTTAAAAACTCTTTCAGTTATGGCAAATTTCGTAAATAGGTCATATAGACGGGCAAACAATCAGAAGGCCAAAACTACATCAAAAAGGAAAGTAGCAGTAAAGAAAGTTGATCAGGCAAAAGGCTACTCCGTCCTCAATCCGCCGAGATCCTCTCTCTCTCCTCTCTCTCTTCAAATTCAAATTCAAATTCAAATTCAAATTCGAGCCAACGGTCTAATCCTTGTCTTCCTCCTAGGCCTTCATCTCGCAAGCTTCTGGAACCAGCTGCGCAATCCCAACAACTACAGATTCAACAGAGGCGGCCGAAGAGATCTTCTTGTTGTTGTTGGCCTTGGCCTTCTCCATCTCCACAAAGTCCAGTTCCAATTCCATGATCCGCCCATTTCCTTCAATTGCAAGTGGTAAAATCATGGCCGCCTTCTCCTTGTTCTCTTTCGTCTCTCTGTATTTTCCCCACAAAACAGAGTACAGCCCGCCGACAATCAGAACTCCACCGAGAACCCTGCAACCAGCCATAGTTTACCGAATAAGCTGAATAATAATACGTTGTCTGGCCAGAGCGTATGAGGAGGAGGAGGAGGAGGAGGAAGAAGAAGATGATGGAAGCATTCTCACCCTCCCAAGTATATATTCTCTGCCAGGACAAAGGAGCCCATGATGGCGACAATGATCATCATCAATGGACTGAAGGCAGAGGCAAAGACGGGTCCTTTCTTCTCAATCACCAGCCCCTGAACATAGTAGGCGATGCTCGATGTCACTATACCCTGCAATTTCATTCTCCTTCTGGTTAGAAGAAGACCACGAAACAGAGAGTTGGGAAACAGGGGAGATGAATGGAAGCTCACTGCGTAGGCCGCCGCGAGCAGGTTCATGTCCCACCCAATGCTCCACACCGTCGGTTTGCTTCTCTCCATCACGAGGGTGACGACAATGGCTTGGAGAGTTCCCACGAAGCAGATTAGCGTTGTCAGGGTGAGTTGAGCCGTGTATTTCTTCAGCGTCGCCGCCTGAAGTTTTGAAAACAGAGGTTTCCATTTGAGCTCATAAATTTGCGGGAATATCATTTGTACGCCAGTTTACTGTAATGACTCTGCCTTCTTTTTTTAGGGGACATGTGGGCACTTTCCTGGCTACAACCCAAACATTTCAAAACCTCTTTCAAAACCTCGGTTTCTCGGCCGCAGTGTATTGTTGAGGCTGGGTCTCAAATCACTTCTCATCACCAATTAAGCTTAATTGGTGGTGATAAGTGGAAGAATTCCATGATTAACTGGGCTGCGTCTTACAACAACCCGTTGTGTCCAGTGGCAGACACATAAATTATTTTATGTGTGCGCAAAGTATAAAATTAGTCGATAAAATAAATCTACTCAGTTTCCCTTTTAAATTTGTCTATATTACATTGATATATTGCCTATATTACATTAATATCACATAATTATTTAAATAGTTGATCAATTTGAGTAAAACGACACCGTATACCTCAATTCATCGTTTTTTATGAATTATCTGAATATCATCATCCTTTTTAAATATTTTAAACATTTCACACAATAATTTAATTAAAAATTTGTTTATATATAAAAACTTTAAACAACTAATTTATTTATATAAAAAAATAAATAATAATATAATAAGAAGTAACGTAACACTAAACTTATTTATAAATTAAATATAAAAACAACATAATAATAAATTTATTTATAAAATATTTTGACAAAAATATAACAACGAATTTATTTATAACAAAAAATTAAACATGAATATAACAAAAAATTAATTTTAATATTATTTTAAATAATAATAGCATATCAATCTTGTTTATACAAAAAATGTGATTAGTAGGAATTGAACTCTAAACCTCTAAATTACTAAAAAATAACTCAATCAACTATGTAAAAAAAAATTAACTTATATAATTTTCTTTTTATATATTAGTTTATAATGTATTTGTCATGATAAATCTATTTTTTATTACCGAAAGATAGCAATTTTAAATTTCAGTATGGGCGGCCGCCCACGCTTGGCTCTATGTGGGTCCTGCCCAATGAAAGACTAGAGAGAGATTAAGTGCTTGGGTTGCAACCCGATAACATGTCTAGGGGACCCCTAAGGAGGAGGGCCGGGGCTTTACATTTACAGACCTGGAGAATGAAGAGAGAAGCCCAGGCAAAGGTGGCTATGATGAGAAAGATGGAGCCTTTGACCCAGTTACTGTCGGCAACCTCGGCAGCGGCCGCCGTCACCGGCGCCGCCGTGGCTTGGTGAGCATGCATGTATTTTGTCCAGAACAACTCGACGAGCGGCCCCTTGTAGAGAGTCATCAGCATCGCTCCGGCGACGGTGACGAGTGTCCCAAGTATCTTCGCTTGATATATCACCTTCTTCAAGTTTACCTTCTCCATCCTGCTTCATGTCAAAATCCAGCACTTATGAGAAAGAAGAACTTGTATGCATATTATCAAAGTTAATAAAAAAACAGAAAATTTATTCTTAAACTCTAATCTAAGAGGAATCTGCCCTCTAATTTCCTTAAAAAGACTCTATTGAGTTCACATTAATTTGTTAGTGTATATTTGGACGAATAACGGGTTCGGAGACATAACATGTCAGTTTGGGTACACGGTTAACCCATACCCGTACTAACTCCTAAGGGTTTGCCTATTTATACCCACCTAAGGGCAACGGGTATGTGATTCCACTTTAATCACCACTCGGATGCTTCGAACGACCTTTTCATAATTTTCATAGCCCAGAAGTTATAATTAAAGATTCAATTTTTATCCCAATTTAACTCCTAAACCTCAATTTAACACTTGATTAAATGTTAAGAAAATAATTGTATCATCTATTATGGATATTTCCACTAACCCAAGCTCCCCATCTCATGAATCAGAGACATTAGTACATGTTTTTGAACAAAATAATGTAAAACATTTGGATATAGACTCTCTTTGGTGGCTTTTTTGTAGTTTTTGGGCACTTTACACTTCCATTTTTTTACATTTTGTATTATAAATTTGTCACTTTGCATTCTCTCCAATTATGCATTTTGCTCGCCCAAAATGAAATTTCAAGAGCCTTTGCGTCCGACGAGCATAAAAAATGCTCATTTTGATACTTTGCATTCAAGATTAATTATTGGTGTTGCGCGGACCTAAATACCGTTGAATATACATTTTTTGGTATTGCCCGAACATTAATATCTTATAAATTTTGATTTGAGGGTGAAAAGTGGTAGAAATTGATAATTAGGATGAGAGGGGGATGCAAAATATCAATTTTAAAAATTCAAAATGAAAAAAAGTGTTAAAAAAAACATATTTTACTAAGATTAATGTGATCATATAAAAATTACACCTTCATAAAATGCATATAGAATGGCTATCAAAAAAGAAAATTAGTTTTGAACATAAACCTAGATAAAATTCCTTAAGAAAGATAGGAAGCTCATGAATCAAACAAAGCCATAGTAACTGAAAAATTGAAAAATATTTGTAACAAAGGCTCCGTTTGGCACAGTGGTGGTATCGGTCGTGAATGTATGGGTTAAACCGTCATTCGTTAAGGATCACTCAATAAAATGATCCCTTTGAGCATAAACGTGAATGAAATTTCGTAGGTGGGCGTTAACGAATGACAATTTAACCCTCCATATGTTCATGACCGCCACCACCATGCCGAACATAGCCTAAATGAAAAGATGAACTCGTCTTAGCGTATTTGTAAGAATTTTCAGGACTAACTTATACAAAATGAAAGTTTAGAAATTGACTTGTTGTTAATAACCTGAAAATCACGGCCATGACGAAAGTCATGGCCGGAAGCATGTTGCTCATGGCACAAGAGAAGGTGGGCGAGGTGAATTTGAGCCCGGCGTAGTAGAAGTTCTGGTCTATCACCGGCCCGAGCAACGCAAGCACAAATATTTGCAGGAACATGGTGAATGTGATCTTCGGCCTAACTTTTCTGCGAGCAGCAGAGCAATATTAATTTCAAAAGTTAGACGAATTTGAATTATTCTATTTTGATATTTTGCATTCTGAATTTTTAAAATTGACATTTTGCACACTAAGACTGAAATTTTTGAAGTATTTGGGTACATGCACCACCCAAAATCCTCATTTTGACAATTTGCATCCGGAATTATCTTATTTTGGTTATTTGCAAAGTATCAAAATGATAATTTTGGATGATGCTCGAAACTAAATACTCGTAAAATTTTAGTCTTGAGGAGCAAAGTGTCAAAAAATCTATATTTAGGAAATGCAAAGCGTCAATTTTAAAAATTGAAGATGAAAAGTGTCAAAATAGAGTAATTCGAGAGTTCCGAAAAACAGAAACTGTCAAAAAAGTTACCGCTCGAGGATGAAGGCGAAGGGGGCGATAGAGAGGGTGGCGAAGGCGTGGCGGTAGACGACCAAGACGTAGTGGCTCATGCCGCGGTTGAGTGAGACCTTGGTGATGACGTTCATGCCGGCGTAGCCGAACTGCAGCGATATCATGGCGATGTAAGGTTTGCATCTCTCAAATGCTCTGCTTCTGCTGCTGCTGATGATATTGCTTCCTCCCTGGTTCGACTGCTGGCAAGACATATTTTTTTATCTCTCTCTCTCTCTCTTCCTCTCTCTCCGAAGAGTTCGCCGGAGTTTTGTGTGCGGCGAGGAGAGAGAAGAAGAGGGGAGCTGATCGACTAACTGGATGCTGCGGGCTCCTGTTGATGAAAGGAGGTGCTCCCAGCAGCTTATTTATAGCTAGGGGGAGCAGGCTCCGGTGGGCCCCGGGGATACTTTTGGTATATTTTAGGGTGAAATTATTATTATTATTATTTTTACAGTTGAGGGCCTATACTCTATAAATAAGCTGAGTATATATATAGGACGGAACTATACATACCTAAATTCCACTTAAAAGTCACAAAAAGTGGGACTCATACATAATAAAATATATTATTTGGTCTTTTTTCACACCTCTAAAACACAAAAAAAACAAACATGAATTGGATTATTTTATTGTATGTGAGGCTCACTTTTTGTGGTATTTAGGTGAAAATTTAGGTGTACATACAATTATCCATATATATATAGGGAATAAACAAACAGGAATAAACAAACAAGGGATAGGCAAAACAAGAATAAATCCAAACAACTTTTTCGTAAATCCAAACGATCTTTTCGTACGAGTTTGCCCCCAATTGGATCGGGGATCGAATTGATTATAGAAACATGAGTTTAATTAGTCGATTTATTAGTGAACAAGGTAAAATATTATCTAGACGGGTGAATAGGTTGACCTTGAAACAACAACGATTAATTACTGTTGCTATAAAACAAGCTCGTATTTTATCTTCGTTACCTTTTTGTAATAATGAGAAACAATTGGATAGAGCCGAGTCGACCCCTAATTTTATTACATTGTAATAAGTTTTGACTTTGGGTTCTGTTTGGTGTGGTGGTGTAATTATGAACGGTTGTTTGTGAATGCTCGATCTCATTTATGTAGGTTCATCTGTTTTTATGTTCAGATCAACTGGTTTTTTTCTTCATGATGATTATAATTATGACGATCATGTCAAACGTACATTTTATGATGATGACATTAGTTTATCCTCAAACTCACTAGAGCGAAAATGATGCCCTAAAGAAAGTCTTTGTATGAGAAAAGTCATATTTTAATTTATTACTTTTGGATATATTTTATGTTTTAATGTTTTTTTTCCTTGTTAAATGAGTCCATAATTTATAAGAATCCTAGGGAGAGTACTTCTTTGCAAGAGCAATCAACATGAGTATTCCAATAGTCTAACTTGTTGGTACTCGACAAATTATTATATAGGATCGAGTAATTCAAGATCTAGTGCACTGCCCACAAGACAATAAAAGTACCCTACAATCTCGACCACAAGAATATGATATTCTTCATTTGGAGTGAAATTGATAGTATTCATTTCACAGTTTAGATCTATTTCTGACCGACCCGACGAGTTCACTAATCTCATCCTTTTCTATTTTTTGTTTAATCAAAAATTCTACACCATTTGATCAAGTGAGAATGCATAAACACCATAAAAATGGCCTCCATTTGAGGCCCCCAATGAAGAGAATCCTGATCTAATCGTGGAATAGAGATGTGTGCTATAAATGTAATATTATCTTAGAAGTTTGTACAATCTACTAATAAGGTAAGATAAATAGTACATTGCTATATAGTCATTCTCTATATATTAGTTAGGTGTCAACCTAAAATATTAGACAATTATACAATATCTATTTAGAGTGATGTTCATGTCAACACTTCAATATATACTATCCACAACATATTAATTATCGGATTAGGATGATCATAAAATGACTTCTTCATTTATGGATGTGCACATCATAATGCAGAAGCCTCTGCACTAAGCAAGAACCAACTCTTGTCATTGCACACCAAATGTATAATACAAACAAAAAATAAAAATACTTGCCAACGTCCTGATTTCGAAGAACAAAAATCTATCAATTTTAAATACAAAGAAAAAAGATGTTCAAATGACAGAAAAAAATAATAATCTACTCACAACATTGATATATAGACGTAGTTTATGATGGATTGATGTTTTAAATAGTGTTTTCACACTTGTTTATATGATGTAGGCCACAAGCACATAATTAAAGATGAAAAGGGAAGTGAAAGAATTGGTTTCAAGATAACCTAAACACCTACATGGGGGGTGAATAGGTACAATTTCTTTTTACTCTAAGACAGAATATTAATTCAGTTAATCAATTAGAATCAAACAGTTCTACAGCTAGCACATCACAGAAATCACAAAATCACACACAATCACAGATAGCACACAGATTTATAGTGGTTCCCCAAATGATGGGTACATCCACTTTCCCCCTTCGCCTATCTAGCAGTGTGCTAGATTCGGCTTTACTTCTTCCTGCTTTCTCAGATCCACAGATCTTACAGCTCAGAACCCAGTCATGGTTCCTACAACTCAGAGTGAGTCCACACTCCTATAACTCAGGCAAATAAGTCCTACCTCAGCCTTCACCCAGACCTACAACTCAGAGAATCAACTCTCCTACCTCAGGCACACAGCCCTACCTCAGCCTTCCCAAGGCCTACAACTCAAAGATGTAAATCTCCTACCTAAGGCACACAGCCCTACCTCAGCCTTCCCAAGGCATACAACTCAGAGATGTAAATCTCCTACCTCAGGCACTCAACCCTACATTTGGAGTCCCAAATGAAGGTTCATTTTATGGCGTGGATGCATTCTCAATTGATACAATTGTGGAGAATTGTTTGAGTAAAAGAAAAATAAAATAGAATGAGATTAGTAAACCAATCCAATCAAACACAAATATAATCCTGTTTCTAGAGAGAGAGAGAAAAAAATTCTTGAAGAATAAAAATAGAAAATGAGGGAAATGTAGAGAGAGAGTGGGAGAGAAATAGAGATTCTAAATTCTTAAAAGAAGGTGGTGGGATGACGAAAAATATGCCTGCCCCTGGTGCCATGGGGGCCACCATATCCACTGAAATAGAGCACACATGTAGTTGGTTTCAAGTATGGCATATTGTGAATATTGGAATATAATTGCACTTTTTGAAAATTAATAAATAAATGTAAACATAAAGCTAATGTATATAAGTTGTGGTCTACTGCTTCCTAGCTATCTTCTAATTAATTTGAGATAATTAATAATAATATTAGGTGAATGTATAAATATGGATTATTATTAATATATATATATACACACACACACAGCCTTGATTCTTGAAGGGTGTTTTTGTAATTAGTAGCTAGATTATATAGGCCATAATTGTGTCCAGCCTAGAGTTGTATATGATTGCTAAATTGACAATGGAGAGGAGCTGTGAGAATTATAATTAAAGAGGAAAGATTAATTATATTAATTTCATGATGGGGATAGCTAGCAAATTTTAATTGGGGGCTTTGGTTCAATTCATTCTAGGTTATACTGACTTGAACCACACTTTTTTTGTCCTTTTCATAGGTGACATACGAGAATTTTCTAGTAAGTCACCTATACTATAATATTTTTGTTCTTTAGTAACACTTGATAAACATTGCATAAAATTACAAACAATTGTTAAAACATAAATAACTGTTGTAATGTATATACCCGTGTAAACCGTTGCAGTTAAATTGTGTTGTTACTCTTATCTTTGTGCAAAAATAGGCATATTGCATATGTTCTCGAGGAATATAATGAAACATCAGACAAATAAGCTACGTCCGCACACGACATTATCAAGGGAGCAAGTTATGAGTTACAGTAAGGAGTTAGAATTTGGTTTTTTTACAAGTCAACTTCAGTAGTTTGTTGAGCTAAATATGGGCAAAGGTATTGCATGTTACAAGCCTACTTTGAGGAGTTTATGAGCGAGTAGTTTGATAACATGTGAATGGTGTATATTTGAACCCTATTTAGAAGTTTTAACATTTGTGCAAAAGACTTCAAGATGCTGAAATATTAAAAAAGTTTTATTTTATTAATTAGACTCTAGAGTTTCTTATAATATGAATGATTATTGTAGAGTTGTATAGTCCTTAGTAGAATTCTAGAATCATTTTGTATTTATTAGAGTCCTCATTTATGAGTTCACTTTTATTAGGTACACTAAATGTAAGAATGTATACACCTCTCTATAATTCCTAAAGATGGTGATGCTCTATATCATTTATGTATGATCCTAAAAGTAAAGTTTTCTAATAAAATAGCATCATCCAATATTTTTTTCATTGTTTCACATATTTTTTTCATCAAAGTGGTATCAGAGTCACACGACCCTTAAAGAAAAGCTGACGGACAGAGTAATGGTTCCCTTCCAAGTTCCGATGTTCCCCAAGAGCTAGCAACTAAGACAATTGGTGTAACGAGATGAAAGCGCTGCTCAAAGATCAAGATGTGTGGGAGCGAGGTCATCGATAAGGGCCATAAAGAGCAAGTTGATACTACCCTATGCCAAGCTCGAATCATGTCGCCAAGCCTCATGTAATTTCTAGCATAAATCACGTCGATCTTTCATTAAATATTCTCGGGCATACTTTTGGACACCCCTAAACCTTGTCATGATTTTGAGGATATTTTGTTCTCATTTTTTGCAGGAATTTATCCAAGTTGTCTAACCAAGGCACCAGATTCTTCTTACAAGTGCAAAGTCACCATGTCTGATCAGTGCTTGGGACACGAATCATGGTATCTGCAAATATAAGCAATTAGTGGTAGAATACTAGCTTGATTATGACTATGCATGATGAATATATAAACATATTATGTCTCTATATATTTATATATTAATATAATGTAAGACATAATCTATAATGCGACAGACAGATATGAACACGTAGAACGCAAAAGAAAATTTAAAGACGTGCAACTAGCAATCAAGAGTCATCGGTGCTTTGTCCGGAAAGGGATGTATATGATACGGGGAGATCATATTCTACGTTCTCTCGAGATGGTGTAGGATGAATGAGTTATTGAACTTAGAGACAGAGTGCCACACACTTTATAGACATTTATAGATGTGTTCTCATCAATCAAATCGACATAATGAATAATTGTCATTTAAGCAGGCAAATAATCTCATAATGAAAAGTCTTATGGAAAAGAGATTAGTAGATCGAGCAATCAAATCAAACATGTAGATTTACGTAGTTCAATTCACCCTAAGATGGGTTACATTCACTCACAACATCAGTCAGTATTTCACTAGGGCTTCGTTTGGCATAGTTGTGACGGTCATGTGTATAGGGGTTAAATTGTCATTCATTAACACTCATCTAAGAAATATCATCCACTTTTATATTCAAACAGATAATGTTTGTTAACTGAACCTTAACGAATGACAGTTTAACCATGCGTTTACGTCCCCCACCACCGTGCCAAACGGAACCCTAGATTAAGAGCAAAGACGGTCACAGAAAGCGGGCGGATTTCGGATCTCAAAATAATCCAAAGCTTGGAAATTAAGACAGAGATCAACGCTAACGTCGTCTTTGGGTTAGGATTCTAGGCATATAACCAGAAGAAGTACTTATGGTAAACTCTCGTTGTCACCGCCACCACTCAAAAACTTCATTTTGGCCCATTTCTGAGACCGCATCCAACTCCATCTCGCACCGCTCGCTCCCGCAGGTAAAATTGCTCTCGGAATAGGTGACACGTTAGCCCATGCTTTTACTATAATATATAAGTGCAAATCATGCATGTTTCTCCACTCTTCACTTCACTTTCCCCCTCCTCTCATCGTGCGGCAATCAATAGCACACCGTTGAGGGGTCTCATCCCCTTCTCATTAATTAGTGCAGAAGCTTTTGCTGGCCTTGGCCGTGCTTCATATTTCAGCTGGCTCATATCACCCAACACTTCCACATAAATAATCATTCAGTTATTTTCGAAGGGCTTCGCCGGCATTAGGGAAGAAGGGAGCAAGGGAAGGCGGCATTTGCTCTGATATTGAGTTGAGAAGAGAAATAGAGAAATCTATAATTCCACCGATCAACGGCTGAGAGAGCATGCACTCTTATTAGACGGTTGAGATAACGATCTATGTGCTCGTATTGGATGGCTGAGATTATATATAATCTATGCGCTTCAACAAGTGTATTAGGTAAAGTCATATTATACCCCCAAAAAACTGGTTATTACTATTAGTGAGAAAAAATAATGATAGAAATATAAATTTGGTCACTAATGATGCATTATTAGTGATGAAATGTAGATTCGGCCACAAAAGCAAATTTTTTAAAGTATTAGTGACTAAATATATTTTGTTACTAAAAATATATCAGCTGTGATGAAAAAATGGTCACCAAATTCAATTTTGAAATAATTTTCACAATATAAGCGTATTTGGCTAATCTTGGACTTTGTCCGTGGATCGAAACATGCTTATGCGGTTCTGCCCGATAGAAACCCTATTCTATTGGAGAGTTCTGGGTGATTTCTTTTGAGGTATATTGATATTAGGGTAACAGGTCCTTATTGGGTTTTGGTTAATTAGGATCCTGATGGGGATGAAGCCCAATTTATAGGCTTGAGTGTGTACTTAACCATCTCCCCCATGATCCCTCCTATTGTGGAGATCATGAGTTTGACTGGTCAACCCACTCCCCCTTGATCTCCATCACAATATGAGAGATTATGGTGGCCTCCCACTCAACAACTACCGTCGGCCGTCTCCGCCGACCGCCTCCCGCCGTCAACCGCCGCCGCCGCTTGCAAGTCAGCCACCGTCCTATCGTTACTGGGCATCTGCTGCCGTCCGATCTGCAGGCAACCACCCACTAAGCCACTAAGTTAGTGGGGGTGGGGGCGCCAAAACCACCTCATGGAGGCTATAAAAAGAGCCTTAGAGCTCCTCATTTCTCACCTTTTGGCTCCAGAATCTTCTTCTTCCTCAGGCCAAAGTTCTGTTGAACTCCTCCCTCGGGTCATCTTCAAGAGGCCTACGAGCCAGAGGAACGCTCAAGTCCCCAAGTGCACGGAGAAGGGAAGAAGACGACCACCACTAGCGCTCAAGCACACCAGCAACCAAGTTATCATCCAGAACTCCCTCGGCGCAGCCTGTTGCCCGTTGCATGTCAGAAATTCTCTCTCACCTCCAAATTGTAACGAGGAGCGGTCTGTCGCCCTCTATTCTCCAAACACATTGTAACTGTAATCTGATAGTGGACTTTGACCGGCACAGATCCGATCACGTGTTTTTTACCCAGTTGAAGGGTTTTTCCACGTTAAAACATTTTGTGTCAAATCTCTCTTTTCATTGACTGTGTGCGCACTCGACCGTCCCGAGAGCTAAGGCAGTCCAGTTTATTCCGGTCCGACTGAGACGCCGAGTTAGTCCGCAACAGATCCGATAGGAATCCAATAACCCTTCAGGGATTTAGGGTTATGCCTATAAATACCTCTGATGGGGGAAACATGAAGGTCGTTTCAAACTTGACGGCCACACAGAATGCTTTGAGCGCAGTAACATTCTCGAAGTAAATCATTTTTGTGCCCTAGCCCCCTCTCCCGTATGATTCCACTGCCTGCAAGGATTTTGGCGTTGTTGTTGTAATCGTGTAACAGGATTTGCTGATCAGAGAAGCAGGTTTTTGTCGCCTCTACTCTCACGTAGGGTCTCTACGCCCCAGCGATCGTTCCGTTTTTGCGATTCCTCCCGATCCTGCGCGCGCCGCTCGGGAAGACAACAGGCTTCCGCCGCAAAATCCCGAAGAGGGATTCACATTTTTACCGTCGCCGATTGCGAGTTTTTCCACCTCCGCGAGGAAGCAACCCGCCGCTGCTTGCGATTTTCATGGCAGCCTCCTCCGTAAATCGATCATCGTTCGATTGGAGAAGGGCTTGTCACTGTTTATGATTTACCTGGGTGGAGAGAATCGGTGATCCGGCGATGATTTCGATGTATCCGAGCATTTGCCTGCCGCTGGCTCCTCCTTGCTGGGCGTTTTGCTGATCCCTTGCATGTCGGGGAGGAGCTTGCTGATCCTGTAGGTGTCATTGTAAGAACCTACCAGAGAGTCCTTGGCAAATTAAGCATTCAATCTCATCCTTCAGTGGTGTGTCCGGTCGCTCGATGCAATTTACAATACTTTGGCTGATCATTTCTGGGATTACGCGACGGTTTCTTGGCGCGGTGCAGAGCCAGATCATTCTGTATGGAGTAAAATACGTTCGTGTGGGTGGTATTTAACATAGTGTATTCTCGGGGTGGCTAGTCTCTCTGAAAGCCGCATCGTCACTGACCATTCCGGCGTTCTTCCTGGAACCTTCCTTCCTGGGTCATTGGAGTCTGTTCCCTATCCCTTTTACGCTTCAGGTCTCCATCGAACTGTCGATGATGTGCTTCAATGGCTTCATCTGCTGCTATTTGCACCTCTATGCGATGTATGAGTCTGGGTAGCTCGGGACAGTTTCCATCATCAGAGTTGAGTAGAAGCTACATGGGCGAAGTCCTCCAAGAAATACACCCCTCAAGAGTTCCGGGTCAACTCCTGGAATCTGGCAAGCTTCTGCGGTAAATCAATGGAAAAGGTCTTTCAAGAATTCTCCTTTGTTTTGTCGAATCCCTGCAAATACGAGGGGTCATGAACAATTCTCTGGTTGACAATGAACTGATCGGCGAATTGCCTTGTCAGTTCCGCGAAGTTTGCGATAGTTCTCTCCCTCTGGGAATGGAAGCAAGTACGAGCTTGACCTTTGAGAGTGGCTGGGAAGACTTGGCAGAGCAGCTGATCTGACGCATTATAGATTCTCATGATTGTGGTAAAGTGGTTGATGTATTCTAATGGATCGTCTGTTTCGTCGAACGTTTTGATATTCGGTAGTTTGAAGCCATGCAGGGTCAGATGGGTCAAAACCCGAGTTGCAAGTGGAGAGCTTGGTGAAGTGGTCGGCGGGCGAGGATATCTCGCCGGCCAGCCTGTTTGTATTCCTCGTCGATTACTTCTTGTATTTCTTTCCGAGTGAATCTTTTGCGCGGCGGCAGTCAGGGTTCGTCATCCGGGATGCGGTCGCGATGACCAGTTTCGGTTCCCCTGAGAATTGGGTGAGTGGAACTAGCGACGTCGGAGAGTTCTTCTGGCACTTCTTCTCTTCGCGGAGCTTCACGCGCTAGACCATGGTCTGGTAGAGGCGGGGGATTGGCCGGTGCGGGAGGCGCTCCCATATTTCTGAGCAGGGCGAGCATCTCGTTCTGCTGCTCCTCCGTCTGTCGAACTCGTCCTTCCAATGTTGTCACTGGGGCAAGAGCAATTTCTGCTTCGAGAGGCACATCCACAAGTGAATGGGAGCGGACTGCTTCAGTGCGTCCTCATGGGATGGACGCTTCGGCTGTTAGGGCCCTTCTTTTTGCCATTGAAACTATTCCTTGAATACTGTCGGGTCGAAAGTTCTATCTTTTGGAGGATGTTGGTAATCGTGTTCCCACAGACGACGCCAAACTTTTGTGGTCTAACTCGACGTCTCGGTCGGATCGGAATAACCTAGACCGTCTTAGCTCTCGGAACGGTCGAACGCACACACAATCAATGTAGTAGATTAATCGTAGACACAGTTTTTAATGAGGAAAAACCCCTCAACCAGGTAAAAAACAATGTGACCAGATCTGTGTCGGTCGAACTCCACTATTTTCTTGTTGTTACAACCTGTTCGTCGAATCGAGGGCGACATGCCACCTCTCGTTACAATTTTAGGGTGAGAGAACACCTAGCATGCGGTGGATGCCAGGCCGTCGTGCCTGTAGTGAAATCTATAATTCCACCGATCAACGGCTGAGAGAGCATGCACTCTTATTAGACGATTGAGATAACGATCTATGTGCTCGTATTGGATGGCTGAGATTATATATAATCTATGCGCTTCAACAAGTGTATTTGGTAAAGTCATATTATACCCCAAAAAAACTAGTTATTACTATTAGTGAGAAAAAATAATGATAGAAATATAAATTTGGTCACTAATGACGCATTATTAGTGATGAAATGTAGATTCAGCCACAAAAGCAAAATTTCTCAAGTATTAGTGACTAAATATAATTTGTTACTAAAAATATATCAGCTGCGATAAAAAAATGGTCACCAAATTCAATTTTGAAATAATTTATCACAATATAAGCGTATTTGGTTAATCTTGGACTTGCTTTGTCCGTGGATCGAAACATGCTTATGTGGTTCTGCCCGATAGAAACCCTATTTTATTGGAGATTTCTGGGTGATTTCTTTTGAGGTATATTTATATAAGGGTAACGAGTACTTATTGAGTTTTGGTTAATTAGGATCGGATAGGAATCCAATAACCTGTCGGGGATTTAGGGCTACGCCTATAAATATCTCTGATGGGGGGCAACATCGAGGTCGTTGTTGAAATTTCTCAAGTTGATCAACTGATAGTTGTGGTATCAATCAAACACTTCCAGAGCTATCAAGCTGATCACTTGATCATGCAGAAAGCGGCAACCAGACGCAGGAAAACTCCAATCATAAACTGAGCTACGTAATCAGAAATAATAGAGAGCAACCACAGATCTTGTATTATCAACTATCAATTTTACAAAGCAAGGTAACATGGCGAGACATGATTTCGCCAAATACAATTGTGAATCAACAAAACAAGAAGAAAGTTCAAGCCGGGCGGACTGCCTCAGAGACCGCCTAGTTCGCCAAGTCCGCTAAGACCGCCAAGTTGTTGTTGTTGCACCACTGATCTACGGAGTATGCATAGTCCGTGGACTACCAGTTATTCTGCTGAGACGATTGTTCTACAAGCTGCCGCCGAACTGAAAGAACAAACCGATAAGTCCGCCGAGACCGACGAACTGGTTATTGAACTTAAACAATTGATGGAGAGAAGACTGGCTGGCCGCCAAGTACGACCTGCTGCAAACCACTGATTGTAACGGCAAGCTCCGCTGCTTCCTGACCGCAATCAGAACCCGACTCCTGGCTTCACAGTGCTAGCCGCGCAACCTGCAAACAACAACTAGTTATTCTCAAACCGCGCGGACTACAAAATCGAGGCCGCAACAATTAATCCACGCTCAACTTACTGTTCATTTAGTTATTATTGAAGTGACGGGGGGGTCCTATTTATAGGCAGGGTGAGGAGTGTGGTCACCGCCCTAGTGAATATAGTCTCCACCCCAGCTCGCAGCTAGCAAAACCCAGCCCGTCGAGTCCGCAAGGACAAGGCCAGAGCCGATTCACCACACCAAGTCAGGAAGCCAGTCCGCAATCTGGAGGACACAACACTAGTCCGCACGCTTTGCAGCACGCAGACCAACATCCCACATACTGCACCAGTCCGCATGCTATACACGGACACAACACTAGCCCGCACACCTTGCAAACACCGCACCAGCCCGCCACAGGAGTCCACGACCAACAGGCACAGATCGCTAGGTCAACAAGTGGACACCGCAGGCTCTATGAATACCCTGGACTTGTCACAGAGTGTGACCAAGTCCAACAACCACCAATCACATGGCGCGAGCTCAGCGGACAAGAAGCCAGACCGCAAGCTCCAAGGATAGTCCGCCACCAAGAGCGCGGTTATCACCCACCGCATCAATAGAGATCAAGGGCATGGACCAATGCTGATCTCGCTATCTCTAAACTCAGTCCACCACAACGGACTCTGCGGACTCGAACTGAGTCCGCTACACTACCGCGGATACACCACCAATCCACCTGGTTACATCAAGGAGAACAAGCCAATAGCTAAACCGCAAGCCGAGCTGACAGAACACTGCCATTAGTTCACAGTAGACAGGCCGCCCAAGCCACACCATCAGTTCACCCAGGCCACACCGTCACTTAACCCAGACCGCACCATCAGTCCGCCCAGGTCGCGCAGTCTGCTCAATCAACCATTTTCACTTCACAATTTTCAACACTCTCCCTTGAAGTGAGAAGTGGTGATCAAGCCCAACAGTCCTCGTAACCGTGTAAATAGCACCTACGACAACGGCTTTGTAGGACCCCCAACCCTTTTGCCCGGGTCGGGCCGGAGGGGTACTACTGGCCTAAGACGTCCACCCAGTGCTCCTTAAGGGAAACAATCCACCATGTATAAGCTCTAGATGGCCACCTTGCTCGGCTCGAATCACAATATTCACAACACATCAGAGTATAGCGGAAGCATTAACAGGAAACCATTGCAGATATATACATCACATCAAAATAATACAGAGGTTCTAGGGCCGAAGCCTAAGAATTATATAAGTCCGTGGGCTATACATGTACTACATATATCCCTCACACACACACTCTCTCTATACTGCTCGGCGGTACTCACGTCTCTAAACTCTAGGGAGGCGGGGGTGCATCTACTCGAGTAGTCCTAGCCGCTGGCATAATCTCCTGCGGCAGCGGGTCATTACAATGCTCTATTTCCTGTGAATGATTATTTAGATAACTGTTAGTCACAGAACTAAGTGGAAACAAATGTCCTTCCCGAATCCATATCCTGTGGACGAGCACACACCCACCCAACAAAAGTAAACAGCCGAAGCAAGAGAGGGTTAGCACAACATTTCATATATGTATAGTTAGGAGAAACTATAAAAGAGTGCAGGATAGTATAACTGGAAAAAACAGCAGCAATATAAATCAGTTATAACAAGGCTCCACTAGCTCATCAGCACCTCAGGTTTTCACATCCTGAATTCTATCACAGGCATTCACAACTGCGCACACACCACAGGCATTCATAGCCGCGCACACACCGCAGTCAATCATAGCTGCGCACACACTGCAGATATTCATATCCGTGCACACACAACATACATTTATAGCCGCACACACAACCTTATGTCGACATAGTTTGGACCGCTTCTGTTCTAGTAGGGTAGCGAGCCCCGCGGGCCTCACCGATGTGGCCGTCGGTCACAGTGGCCAGTTCTGCCACTTCTGGGGGTGGTCGTACCGCACAACCCCAGGCCCTAATGTACAACCTTGTGTA
This sequence comes from Platanthera guangdongensis, assembly GCA_039583875.1. Classification (NCBI taxonomy): domain Eukaryota; kingdom Viridiplantae; phylum Streptophyta; class Magnoliopsida; order Asparagales; family Orchidaceae; genus Platanthera; species Platanthera guangdongensis. Next base: position 10,856,750 of record CM077153.1, on the reverse strand, counting down.
CTCTTGGATGTGAGCGACATTCAGTGAATCGCTTTGGCCGACCAGCGGAGGAAAACCCGATAGGGAATAATATAACGGTCGGTCACCCGTGGTACCCACCTCCCTGTTGCCTTGAGTCGTCGACCTTCCCGCACCGGTACGAACAGTCTGCGAGAGGGACTGACCTGCCACTATTTAACCGCAAGCAATTCACAAACAATCAAACAAAGACAATCTTAATATACACTGGGTCTATGTCGGCCTGCCCTACTAGGCTTTAAACTTCGGCCGTCGGCACTTAGCTCTACTTTCAACAAGAAGCGTGGGAGATCATTATTTGGGGCTAGACCTGGAGGACTACTTCAACTCTGGTTATCCCCAACTAAGGCTCAACTTTAACAACAACTGCTCGTTAGAGCAGGACCCGTGATTATAATAGTAAATTGCAATCAGGACAAGTGCAGTGATTATGCTGCTTATTTAAAGTGTTGGAATGAAATGTGACCAGTACGAGACTAGAGCAGTACTGCATAGAAAGTGTTGAAATAAGCTTGACCAGTACGAGACTGGAGTAGTACTGAAATGAAAGTACTAAAAAAAGCTTGACCAGTACGAGACTGGAGTGGTACTAAAATAAGCTTGACCAGTACGAGACTGGAGTTGTACTGAATTGAAAGTACTAAAATAAGCTTGACTAGTGCGAGACTGGAGATGTACTGAATTGAAAGTACTAAAATAAGTTTGATCAGTATGAGACTGGAGATGTACTGAAATGAAAGTATTAAAATAAGTTTGACCAGTACGAGACTAGAGATGTACTGAAATGAAAGTACTAAAATAGGGTTGACCAGTACGAGACTGGAGTAGTATTGAATTACTTATTTGATTATAAAGGGGAGTGGTCGCGCGCTCCAATTTCCACCTTCGAGAGAAAATGAGCTGAATACGCTCCGAGCGCGACCTAGGCTTCCAAATTTTAGAAAAAAATACCAAACCTATCCCATGACCCCAAATTTTGATACAACCCTTAGGATGGCCTAAAATGAGCGTAGTAATTTTTTTATAATTTTCTAAAGTATTTTGGGCTTTTAATTTAGCCAAACAAATATTATTTTGGCTTTTAAAAATACTAAAACAACTCCAAAAATTCTCCAAATATTTGTGGAGGAATCTCTCATCATGAGGAATATTTTATATGTTGGTCACTTTTCACTTAGAGGCCTAGATTTAGACAAACAAAATTCCACAAATTCTGCCCCTTGATTTTGGTCTGCCTATAGTAAATCAGCATGATCCTGCGGCTGAGATTGAGCAGCAGGACACATTTCTTCCCTTTGTCCCCATAGAGGATCGGCCGGGGATCCGCTGTGGGGGGGCCTGATGCTGAGGCGGAGGCGGCGATTGAGAAAATCCCAGCCGTTCATCTCTTTTCATGAGATGAACGACGGTGATCCCTCCCCGCCGGAGAAGGAGGCAGTGGCTCACTGCAACCGTCGGCCGGCCACTGCCAGACACCTCCACCACCCCCGATCGACTCGTCGGGGGCTGGCGAGTAACTGAGCAGTGGTCCGACGACCTTCTACCGCCGACCACCGCTAGAAACGCCCATCCCGAGAGCTCGGGGTGACGGAGCTCTACACCCAGCACCACCGCGTCACCCCGCCTCTCGGGTGGATAGGCACTCACCGCACCACCCCCGACCGACGCGCCGGGGTTCGGGCTTCTCGCCGGCGGTGGCCGCCGCCAGCTCTAAATAGAGCATCGCTCTGTTTTGCGGGTGCCGCCGGAGCCGTATTTTCTGGCGGTACCGCCGCTGGGGGTCGCCGCCCCTAGTGGTCTAGCACTCCCCCAGCACCACCACTGGTGCTGGGGGTGGGGCTTTCCTCCTTGGGCACCACCCAGCCTGGAGCATGGCTTGGGTGGCGCCGGCGATGCTCCGGCCGCTAGGAGAAACATGCAGGTCGTCCAGAATAGGGAAGGGGGAGGGAGAAGGTCTCCACCTGGATCTGGTGGGCTCGTGAGGGGTCGGCCTGGTCGTCCATGCCAAGGTGGTGGCGGTGGAGTGGGAGGGTTCCCTTGGCTTGCCTTTTCCGGCCACCTGGGCTCCGGCAGGGGGTTGGGCAGGGGGAAGAGGGAGTTGCTTAGAGAGCTTGAGGGGGAAGAGGGGGAGGGGGGCCTTTTATAGGCTTGGGGAGGAGGGGCTCTCCTCCCCTAGCCAAGGTGGGATTAATCCCTCCTTATGGAGGGATTAATCCCTATCCTCCAACTGTCCAAGGACAGCTGGAGGCCCCAACATTTCCCTCTGTCTTGGCGGGTTAGAGACCGCGCGGTCTGGCGGTTTGACTCGGCGACTTGTAAAGGGCGGTCTAAGCAATCTTCACAGGCGACCTCTCTGCATTTTATAAGAGTGGGAGAAAGAGGCCTGTGCGGTTTAGTAGGCTTAGCTTGGTGGGCCCACATCTCTTAATTTCTCCTAAGGTGGAGGGCATACCTTTGTAATGTTATCATTTTTTTGTAATAAAATTTCGATTATTCAAAAGATTCGGGGGGGGGGGGGGCAAGCTTCCACTTTCCATGGTATCAGAGGGCACGGTGAGTGCGCTCTCTGTTGTTCGCGCTTGTCTTCAAAAATGGGTTTTTTACCTTCTCCTCTGGGGGCGCGGCTTGTTTCTGTCCGCTGCCTGTTTGCGCGGCTTGCTCTTCTTGTCCTCTTCTCCTCCTGCTCTTTGTCGCAGCGACCTGTTTCCGTGTCGCCGCGCTCCTTGCTCTTTTCTGCCGCTCCGACTGCTGCGGTCTGTCAAAGTCAAAGTGGGTCCAAGTCATCGAGGTCGGGTCAAAGTTCGGGTGTCGTGTCACAATTGGTGTGCGCACGCTTTTCGGTGCACGACTATGCTTGATTTGACCGATTGTCGTCGAAAATGACTGGGATGACTTCCGTTGACTTCGAATTGACCAGACGAGTCCAACGCCACTTCCTGGGGTTGAATTAGAGTCCGTTTGGCGAAAGTCCAAAATTTGCGCGTCGTAGCGCTCTAAAACGGTCGAACTATCTAAATCTGTCGTTAGATCTCGGATTGTGACGCGATGAGTTCCGATGCTCCCGTCTAGGTTATATAAGGTCACAGGAATTGACAGAACCCAATTCGGAGTTCTCTAGCTCGATATCCAAAATCTCGCTCTCATTGCATTTTATGAGGAATGGTCACATCCACTATATGACCTCGGGGTCCAACTGAACGAATTCCGATGCACTCGTATTGACTATACGAGGTCACAGGAACTGACAAAACGCAATTCAGAGTTCTCTAGCTCTATTTCCTGCATAGGGTTATCTCCCATCGGGTCATGGGTAGGGTTCGGGCCACTTTTATTGGGCTCACTAGGGCTCTGGTGACCCAATAAAAGTCGGGATGTTACAGGCTTCGTGAATATGTTCACGATATTGTCCTCACTCCACACATGCTCCACCATAAGAGATCCCTCCAACACCTTATCCCGAATGAAGTGTTGCTCAATCTCTATATGCTTGGTCCGAGCGTGACAAACTGGATTATTCACCAGCTTCAGGGCACTTGAAAGAAATTGTACCTAATCACCTAGAGGGGGGGGGGGTGAATAGGTGACCTTAATCTTTTTAAACTTTTAGGCAGATTTAATCACAGCAGACTGAATTAATCACAACATTCACAGATCTTTACATAGCATACACAGAATCAGTCACACACACAGAGTACACACAGTTTTATAGTGGTTCCCCAAGGTCTGGGTACATCCACTTTCCCCCTTCGCCTATCTAGTAGTGTACTAGATTCGGCCAAACTCCTCCACTATTCCTCAGAACTTACACTCAGAACCCCAAACAGGTTCCTACAGCTCAGAGTGATCCCACTCCTACAACTCAGGCTCAACAGCCCTATCACTTAGTCTTCACAAAGACCTACACTCAGCCACAAGGCCTACACTCAGAGAAATGAATCTCCTACACTCAGGCACACAGGCCCTACCACTCAGCCTTTATAATTTCAGGCTTACAACTCAGATCCCTAAGGATCATACAAGAAATTAAAAATACAATGTATATAACCTCAACTCAGAATAAGAGAGAAGAGTTGACAGGTTTCTTGATGAGTTCTTGAAAGAACTCTGCTGAGATCAACCTCACTTGGCTTTCTTCAAAGCTTCTTGAATGTAGAACACAATAGGGTTGAATCTCTCTGCAGCTGATCTTCAATCACTGCTAACTTAAGAATCAGAATTAAGTCTGAAACGTTCTTCACAGCCTGGTTCCAACAGCTGTCTTCTTGGAAGGAGCTCTCTCTCTCCAACTTCTTAGATCTTCACTTGAATTGATTCTTCAATGAATTGCTTGATCTTCTCAATCATCTTCTTCTGTTGACAGAATAAGCCTTTATATAGGCTTTCTTCATGATGACCGGCTGATCCGGTTTCTAACAGCTTTCTGACATCTCTGACAGTTGCAGTAGACTGGCTGGAATGACAGTTGTCAAGTCATCCAGTCACTTCTTGAATTTTCTGAACTGTCTGAAAGTGTCGAGACAGTCTGTCTTTAAGTGTCGACACTGATAGACTAAGTGTCGACACAAGTTTACTAAGTGTCGACACTAGCCTTCATGGTGTCGACACAACTCCTTGTGTTGTAGAATTTACTTCTCGACACAGCTTCTTCAGAATGTGTCGACACTGATATTGTGTGTCGATACAACTCCTTGTTCTTTAGTACTTAGTTGAATTCTTGTAAGTGTCGACACAACTCCTTTGTGTCGACACATCTTCTTGTGTTGATACTTGCTGAGTGTCGACACATTTTCTTAGTGTCGACACCTGCCTTCTGTGTTGATACTTGCTGAGTGTCGACACTTCTCCTTGTGTCGACACATCTTCTTGTGTTGAGACTTTGGCTGAGTGTCGACACATCTCCTTTGTGTCGACACTTGTACTTAGACTCTGTTGAAATCTGCTGAGTGTCGACACAGCCTCCAAGTGTCGACACTTTCTTCATGTGTTGAGTCTTCTACTGTGTGTCGACACATTCTTCATTATGTCGACACTTATACTTGAACTTTGCTGAAGTATTGCTGAGTGTCGACACAGCCTCCAAGTGTCGACACTTTCTGATGCCGACAAAGTTCCTCTGGGTGTCGACGCTGCTTCTAAGTGTCGACACAGCTTCTCTGGTCATTTCTTCATTGAGTGTCGACACAACCTGTATGTGTTGACACTTTCCTTCTGGTGTCGACTCTGCATCCCTGGTGTCGACACAATTACTCCAAGTGTTGACACTGCTTCTCTGGGTGTCGACACAAGCCTTCTTAAGTGTCGACACTTCTCTTCTGGGTGTCGACACATGAACTTAGAAACTTTTCAGCTTTCCCTGCAAATACTTAACCTGCACAACTAAACTCAAAACACATCAAATACATTTTGATGTATATCATTGAGTAGGGTGAAGCTTCTTCAAATCAGGTACATTTATTCCAATGTACCCAACAATCTCCCCCTATTTGGAGAAGTCATAACCCTTAGTCAATGATATACACCATACATAACAAATTCATAGCATGATGTAAAACAAGTTTAAATGACAGGGTGAGTACATAAATATGTATAATCAAAACATGTATACACAGATATCTCAGAACAATAATGTAATAGAATTAGCACATATCACATTGTTCTAACAACTTCAACATTTTCATCATTCAAAAGTTTACAGAAAGTTTTAATACAAGTGATTACACACAGTAAACTTAAGAAAAATTTCTATCCTATTGCTGCTCAGTCTCTTTGATCGCAATGCCCTTTCCTGATTGTATCTTTGCTTGGACTGGGGCTTCAGCATCTTCAGCAGCAGCAGACTTCTTTCCTTTAAGATCCTTCTTTTTCAAATCTTCTGCCTTGATCTTTTGCCTTTCAAAGTAATGATAAGGCTTTGGAAAGTACTTGCTAGGCTCCTGGGCAGTAGGAGGTAGCTTTCCCATCTTAGCCTTTCTTCTATATTGCACAATTGCCTCTTGCCTACTCTCATGCTTCCTCCACTCCAGTTCAGAATACCACTTGTTTCTATCTTGAATATTGTCCTTGGCAGCCTTCCATGCAGTCAAGATAATATTCCTGGAAGTGGGGCTCCACTGTTCAAAATCAGGCCTCAATTCTGCTTGCTCCCTGAATCTCTTCTTAGACAATTGGGCTTCTTGTTCTTTCTGCAAAGCCTCTTGTTCTTTCAGTATAGCCTCAGATACTGGCTGAACCACTTTCTCGATGATGACCTTCTGAATTCCCTCAGGAGGGCTATACATTGATTGTATGTCTTGATGTACCATATCAAAGTCTGGTGGAGGGTATATAACTTGAGCCACTTCAGCTTGCTCCCCTCCAAGATAAGCAGTATTAATCCCAGACTCTGCAACATTGTCATCATCACATAATGGAGGATATCCAAGGGTGGCTCTGATGGAATTTGAAATCCACTTTGCATGATCAGAGCCTGCTTTGACTAACACCCTCTCCCCCTTTATGACTTCTCTTTCAATGTGATCTCTTAGATTATCTTTCTGGAATCTTATTTGATGATTCAGATAATTAACTCCATCCTTATAGAAGGGTTTCAACCTTTGGAGCTTGTCAATTATAGCTTTTTGAGAGTCTTCTATAGCAGTTTTAACAGCAGTGAGGTGCTCTTGGAACTTCTTATCAAACTCTTCCTGGGCAGTAGTCCTTGCTGTAGTTTGAGCAGCAGCCAGATTCTGCATCTCAGTGACTATCACATTGTGTGATTCAGTCAAATTGTCATTCATTCTTATCTGGTTTTCCAGGACATAGCCTTGCTTTACTTCTAGCTCATCAAGTTGTGTCTTAATTTTTTCTTGATGTGTGGCCAGATAGACTACTGCATTTCCTCCCTTATGGAAGCAGTCAGTCATCTCTTTCTTAGTCAGATTCATTTCAAATTTGATTGACTTAATATCTTGTGCAAGATCAAACTGTAGTGACTTGTTCCCTTCATCCACATACTTTTCTAGAGCTTGCCTTTGCTCATCAAGCTTGATCTGCATTGCAACCATCAGAGAACTGAAATCTATAGATGGGGCTGGCTGTGGTGCAGGCTGTGGTGCTATTGTTTGTAAAGCTTTCTTATAATGCTGGCTCCTTCTCTTAAAGACTTGGAATTTCCTCTTCTTGGCTCTTGCAGCCTCTTCATCCTCTGATGCAGATGTGCTAGCAATATCAACCCTTTCCTTAGGGCTTGAAGGCAAATCCTTGTCAGTCCTTTGTAGCCCTTCAGTATCTTTTGGCACCTCAGTTTCCTTGCCTATAGTTTTCTCTATATTCTCCACTTGCTCCCCCTCAATAATTACTTTCTCCCCCTCAGCAGCAGCACTTTCTTTCTCAAAGTCAGTTTGGAGAAGGTCAGGGAATAGTTCTTCTAAGGTAAATTCCTGTTGATGATGGGGTGGAGAATCTCTAATCTCATCAACAACTTGATCAGCAACAGATGTGTCCTCCATGACAACATCTTGGGGTTGACTAGGAATCTGAGATTGCTGATTAACATCAGACAATCTGTCAGTCATATCTTCATTTTCAATAGAGAAATCTAATTGGTTGATTTCAGTTATTACCTCAAGTATGGTTTGTGTAGCTTTTTCACTTTCTAATGGAGTTGGCTCATCCACCAGTAGAGGCTCCCCCTGGATTGAATCCTGGTGAATTGGGCTTGCTGGTGGTAGCTCCCCCTGCCTCTCTGCATCTTCTTGTCTAGCTGGAGATTGTCCAGCATTTCCAGTTTCTTCTTCATCAGGAGTGAACACTACATGCTCTTCAGAGCTGCTTGATGATTCTTGAGCCACAGGGGTTGTCTTCTTCTTCTTCTTCAGGGGTGTTTCCTTCTCAGGAGTTGGCATTTCCTTGGTCAAGACTCTATCCCACCTAGAGAAGATCCTCAAATCCATTCTCCTTATGTGGTTAATCTAAGTTCCAGCTCCTTGACTCATGACCTCTGGTATACTACCAGCCAGGTATAGACTTAGAATCCTACCCAAATTGGGCTTCTTCATACTCTCTTTAATTTTCTCAAACACAACTGTAGCCCAATCAGTATGTAGTTTGAATATTATCCTTGTCATGAGGCTAAACATGTGAGCTGAGATTCTGTCATGGCCTCCAGGCTTGCTCAGGATTACTTTGCCAACAATTTCAGATAGAAATTTGCCTTGCATGTTCATTCCCTTCCTATTGAAAACAGAACCTATTTTCAATGTTGGAGTCCAATCCACACCATGTTAGTGCTTCTCTAGTCTTAGAAGCAGAAACATCTTCTTCTTCCTTAGTCCTAGGTAGTTGTAGTACCTTTCTCAGACTCTTAGGAGAAACTTTCACCTTAGCCCCATGAACTTTTGACTTAATTTTGAGTCCTGATTCATCTAGGGTTGCTGCATTCAGGAATTCCAGGACTTCTTTCTTCCAGATCTTGATCGGCTCTGAAACAAGAAATTCTAACCCAGTCTCTGCGATTAGTGTTATTACGCCTTTGATATCAGGTTCCGCGTCATCAAATGTGTGCCGCACGAGTTCATAACTTTCATTCACATTCTCTTCTAGCTTGGGCGCCATTAGGGTTTGAAGAAATTTGAATTAGAGAAGAGAGATGTCGACACACAAGTTTGGTCTCGAAACTTTGGTGAGCGTGTCGACAGACAATGGCGAAAACCTATTTATACCTTTCTAGAATCGAAGATGAAAGGGCGCGTCAAAATACTCAAATTGTGTCGACACTGTTGAAAAGTGTCGACACATACTTACTATGTCTCGGCAACTATGTGTCGACACAAGTATAGTCGACAGAATATATGTGTCGACACTTGTTTATGTGTCGACACCGCTTTGCTCGACACTTAGTCGAGACTTTACCAGACTAATGTTGAGTAAATCCTAAGTGTCGACACCACCTTGGATGTGTCGACACCTACTTTTCATGTGTCGACACTAATTCTCTTAAGTGTCGACACTGACTGTCTAGATGTGTCGACACCATTTCTCTGAAATGTCGACACCACTTTTCTGTGTCAACACAGACAACTCTGTGTGTCGACACCTTTTTACTTAGCTGATTTTGAAAACTTATTCTAAGTTTATCATCCCTAATTCAATTTTAAATTTATTGAATTTGGTTTCTTCTAAGGGCTTAGTATACATGTCAGCTAGTTGATTATCTGTACTAATATACTCTAGGGAAATATCTTCCTTTTCTCCATGTTCTCTTAGAAAATGGTATTTTATTTCTATATGCTTAGTCCTACTATGGGAGACAGGATTGTTAGTAATAGAAATAACACTAGTAGAATCACAAAATAGAGGTGTTCTACTTACTTGAATACCATAGTCTTCTAGCTGATGTTGAATCCATAGAAGTTGAGCACAACAAATTCCTGCAGCAACATACTCTGATTCTGCTGTGGATATAGCCACACTTGTTTGTTTCTTGCTACTCCATGATATCAGTCTTCCACCTAAAAATTAACAGGTACCTGTTGTACTTTTCCTATCTTCCTTGCAGCCTGCAAAATCTGCATCTGAATAACCTGTCAGTTCAAAATCTCCATTCCTAGGGTACCAAAGACCTAGATAAGGAGTGCCCTTAAGATATCTCAGAATTCTTTTGACTGCTGTCAAATGAGATTCTTTAGGGCAAGCTTGGTACCTAGCACAGACACATGTAGCATACATGATATCTGGTCTACTTGCAGTCAAATACAATAGGGAGCCAACTATCCCTCTATACAAAGTCTCATCTACAGGTTTCCCTGCATCATCTTTGCTAAGAGACATACTTGACCCCATAAGAGTTTTCATGGTACTGGATAATTCCATACCATACTTCCTTATTAATTCTAGGGTGAACTTAAACTGGCATATGGATAAACCATTCTCAGTCTGTCTAACTTGGAGACCCAAGAAGAACTTAAGTTCCCCCATACTGCTCATCTCAAATTGTCCTTGCATTAGTTTTGCAAACTTTTTGCAAAGTCTACTTTCAGTAGACCCAAATATGATGTCATCTACATATATTTGGACTAGTATGATCTTGTCTCTGGATTCCCTAAGGAATAGAGTCTTGTCTATTTTCCCCTTGTGAATTTATTCTCAATAAGGAAACTAGACAGGGTTTCATACCAAGCCCTAGGGGCTTGTTTTAACCCATACAAAGCCTTCCTAAGTCTATAGACATAATTAGGTTTGATAGAATCAACAAAACCTGATGGTTGTTCCACATAGACTTTTTCTTTCAGATTTCCATTCAGAAAGGCTGACTTAACATCCATTTGGTATACTTTAAACCCTTGATAGGTTGCATAGGCCAAGGACATCCTTATTGCCTCCAGTCTGGCTACTGGAGCAAAGGTCTGATCAAAGTCAATCCCTTCTTCCTGCCTATATCCCTTAGCAACCAGTCTAGCTTTGTTCTTCACAATAACTCCATGTTCATCCAGCTTGTTCCTAAAGATCCACTTGATTCCAATTATGTTGTGATCTTTTGGTTTAGGAACTAGCTCCCAAACTTTGCACCTTTTGAACTGGTTCAGCTCCTCTTGCATTGCCTCAATCCAATGAGGGTCTAGGATGGCTTCTTCAAATTTCTTTGGCTCTACTTGGGATAGAAAACTTGAGTAAAGTACTGAACTTAGATTTCTGCTCCTTGTTTGTACCACTTGTCTGAGATCACCAATAATTTGATTGGCTGGATGATCTTTTAGATGTCTATTTGCTGGAGGCATCCTGTCTTCATGTTGTACTCCTTCAGCTTCTTTAACTTGCTGCACTCCTTGGTCTTCTTCTGCATCAGGTATATCTAGTACTCCCCCTGGACAGCAGCCACTATCATCTACATACTGACTTGCAGTAGATCCTTCTTCAATAGTGAGCTTGACAACTTCTTAGTCACACCTATGGAGCTGCATACACTTCTAGACAATTCATTGTTAATGAGTCTAGCTTCATCAAATACTACATGTACTGACTCTTCTACAACTTGAGTAGTCAAGTTGTAGACCCTATAAGCCTTACTATTGTTGCTGTACCCAACAAAGATCCCCTCTTGCGATTTGGCAGCAAACTTGGTTAAGTAAGACTTACCATTGTTAAGTATATAGCATTTACAACCAAAGATCCTGAAATAGGATAGGTTTGGTTTTCTGCCTTTCACAATCTCATAGGGGGTCTTGTTGTGGCTCTTGGTGATAGTAGCCCTATTAATTACATGGCATGCAGTATTTACTGCCTCAGCCCAGAAATATTCTGGGAGAGATGTGTCACTTAATAGGGTTCTACCAGCCTCAATCAAGGTTCTATTTTTCCTTTCAGCAATGTCATTTTGCTGAGGTGTTCTTGGTGAAGAAAATTCCTGAAATATCCCAAACTCTTCACATAGCTTTGTCATACTGTCAGACTGGAATTCAGTATCATGGTCACTTCTTATTTTGACCACTGTACTGTCTAACTCATTCTGAATTTGTTTGACAAAACTATAGAAGACACTAGGAGTTTCAGATTTCTGTTTAAGGAAGAACACCCAGAAAAACCTTGAGTAGTCATCTACAACCACAAATGTGTAGACCTTCCTACCTAGGCTATGAACTGACATAGGACCAAAGAGATCCATATGCAAGAGGTATAAGCACCTCACCGCATCTTTGTTTTCAATGCTATTAAAGGTGGATCTAGTCTGCTTGCCCTTTTGACAAGCTGAGCATATCCTATCTTTAATACACTTAACCTGATGACCATTCCTCACTAACTCTTTGCTATAGAGTTGACCAATTGTCTTGTAGTTAAGATGGACTAGTCTCTTGTGCCATTTGACACAATGAGAGACTTTCTCATCAGCTACAAGACACACTGGAGAAACATTGTTCTCACATATAATGTCTAGATAATAGACATTTCTCTTTCTGTAACCAGTCAGAATGATCTCTTGATCATTTGATCTCCTGATATGACAACCATCTTTGACAAATGAGATGTCATATCCTAAATCACTCAGCTGACTTATACTAATAAGGTTATGTTTCAAACCTTTAACATAAGCCACTTGAGTAATTGTTATAAGGTTGCTAGAGATGTTACCAAAACCTTTGATGATTCCTTTTTCAGAACCACCAAAGGTGACTTTAGGACCATCCTTGATTGGTGTGTAGTCTTTTAGCAATCCCCTAGTTCCAGTCATGTGCCTGGAATATCCACTGTCCAAGTACCATATTGGGGCATGGCCACTTGGACTCACCTGCAAAACAGATTAGTTAACCTTAGAACCCAAAGAATTCTTGGGTCCTTGGTGCTGGTTAGTTTGCCTCTTAACAAAACTACCTGTAGCTTTTCTAGCAGGCAGATTGCTACTCACCTTGGTACTAGAATTGTGTCAACAGTCTATGGCAAAGTGGCCAACCTTGCCACAACACCAGCACTCAAATTTGTTGTACCTTTGCTTAGGTACAACTCTGGCTGTTTTATCTACAGCAGGCTTGTTGAGTACTGGGGATTTGCCCTTATACTTGGACTAAACAGTCCTAGCAGGTTTTGTAAACCCTAATCCAGTTTTACCATTTTGATGTACAAATTTATCTATCAAAGATAGAACAGACTTTGGTTTAGAAAACCTTGCAACTATGTCTCTCTCTTTCTGAAGACTAATCTCCAGATTTCTAATTTGATTATTTTTAAATATTATAGTCCCCATCTGAATAACAGTTTTGTTCTTCAGCCTGGCTATTTCATTTAGTTTTTGATCAATCAACTTATCAAAATCTGTTGCAGCAACTTTAAGACTGACAATTTCCTTAGCCTGACTTTTGGCCAAGGATTTGCTTTTCTTCAAAGCTTGCAACACTACTCTATATTCATCAATCAATTAATGAATATCTCCTTCAGATTCAGATTCACTCTCATCACTTGATGCTGATGAATCTGATTCTGAATCAGCACAAGAAACTGAACTTGAAGAACAATTTTGTACCTGACTAGGTCCAGACTGATCCTGGATTTTATCACCTTCAGATAAGGCCATCAGTCCCTGGCACTGATTGTCCTCTTGCTCATATATAGAATTCATTAACTGGATGAACTCTTCTTCTTATTCAGCAAACAGTCCAATGTAAGCTTCAGCTTCTGAATCAGTTTCTGAAGAAGACATATCTGACAGACTTTTGTCCTTCTTTGCAACAAAGAGCCTTTCCTTTTTGCCCTTGATTTGAGTCTTCTTCTTATCAGTTGACTCTTTCCTTTTCCCTGGACAGTCAACAACAACATATCCTTGTTTGTTACAACAATAACAGATTATCTTTGAAGATGTAGTTCTACTTGTCTTGGGCTTTCTCCTGTCATTCTTTGATGACTTCTGTGAAGTGGAAGGCTTAGACCTCCACTGTTTCTTCTTTAGGAACTTCTGAAAATGTCTTGTGAAAGCTGCAAAGTCCTCATCACTCTCACTGCTTTCAGAATTCTTACTTTCTGACTCATCTGTCTCAGTCTCAGCAACTTTTGGGGGTGGATATGGAGACTTACTTCTATATTTCTTAGTGGCTTCTGTCTTGAATGTCACTGCTCTTTCTTTGTGCTCAATTCTTGTAGTCTTCTCCTCCTCTTTCCTAACCATTAGCTGCATTTCATAGGATAACAGCTTTCCAAATAATGTTGGAGGAGGAATGTCTGCTAACTTGGTCATTTCCCTTATGACACAAATCTTAGTATCCCAGTCTTTAGTTAGGGATCTCAAGAACTTATCATTCAGCTCATAATTGCTGAATTCTCTTCCATAGGACATTAGCTCATTAACTATCATATAGAATTTCTTGTAGCACTCAGTTATGCTATCAGACCTTCCTTGTCTGAAGCTCTCATATTCTTGGTTTAACAAAGACTTTCTGTCCTGTCTAACTTCTTCAGAGCCCTCCATGTACACTATCAGTGTGTCCCACATTTCCTTTGATGTTTTACAGTGAATCAAATTCTGTAATGTGGCATCATCTATTGCACTCACAATAATATTCTGGGCCCTCTTATCCATGGTGGCCAGAATAATCTCATCTTTAGTCATCTCTGAAAAGTCCTTAGGGGTTCTCTGATTTGCATCCAGGACTGATACTTTCATAGTCACATATGGCCCTTCTTTGACTGTGATATAGATTCTAGGGCCAGAGGCTTCCATAAATAGTCTAACCCTTTCTTTCCAGATGCCAAAAATCTCCTTTCTGCATATTGGCAACTTCATGGATCCTAGTTCTTTGTGATTCTCTATTGAACCCAGTTTCTTGAATTTCTTGATTCTGCACTTGATTATACTAAATCTGCCAACAGGATCTTTTACTCAGACAGTTATATCCTTTTTGAGTAACCTCGCTTTGATACCACTTGAAAGAAATTATACCTAATCACCTAGAGGGGGGGGGGGTGAATAGGTGACATTAATCTTTTTAAACTTTTAGGCAGATTTAATCACAGCAGACTGAATTAATCACAACATTCACAGATCTTTACACAACATACACAGAATCAGTCACACACACAGAGTACACACAGTTTTATAGTGGTTCCCCAAGGTCTTGGTACATCCACTTTCCCCCTTCGCCTATCTAGTAGTGTACTAGATTCGGCCAAACTCCTCCACTATTCCTCAGATCCTCAGATCTTACACTCAGAACCCCAAACAGGTTCCTACAGCTCAGAGTGATCCCACTCCTACAACTCAGGCTCAACAGCCCTACCACTCAGTCTTCATAAAGACCTACACTCAGTCATAAGGCCTACACTCAGAGAAATGAATCTCCTACACACAGGCCCTACCACTCAGCCTTTATAATTTCAGGCTTACAACTCAGATCCCTAAGGATCCTACAAGAAATTAAAAATACAATGTATATAACCTCAACTCAGAATAAGAGAGAAGAGTTGACAGGTTTCTTGATGAGTTCTTGAAAGAACTCTGCTGAGATCAACCTCACTTTGCTTTCTTCAAAGCTTCTTGAATGTAGAACACAATAGGGTTGAGTCTCTCTGCAGCTGATCTTCAATCACTGCTAACTTAAGAATCAGAACTAAGTCTGAAACTTTCTTCACAGCCTGGTTCCAACAGCTGTCTTCTTGGAAGGAGATCTCTCTCTCCAACTACTTAGATCTTCACTTGAATTGATTCTTCAATGAATTGCTTGATCTTCTCAATCATCTTCTTCTGTTGACAGAATAAGCCTTTATATAGGCTTTCTTCATGATGACTGGCTGATCCGATTTCTAACAGCTTTCTGACATCTCTGACAGTTGCAGTAGACTGGCTGGAATGACAGCTGTCAAGTCATCCAGTCACTTCTTGAATTTTCTATAACTGTCTGAAAGTGTCGAGACAGTCTGTCTTTAAGTGTCGACACTGATAGACTAAGTGTCGACACAAGTTTACTAAGTGTCGACACTAGCCTTCATGGTGTCGACACAACTCCTTGTGTTGTAGAATTTACTTCTCGACACAGCTTCTTCAGAATGTGTCGACACTGATATTGTGTGTCGACACAACTCCTTGTTCTTTAGTACTTAGTTGAATTCTTGTAAGTGTCGACACAACTCCTTTGTGTCGACACATCTTCTTGTGTTGATACTTGCTGAGTGTCGACACATTTTCTTAGTGTCGACACCTGCCTTCTGTGTTGATACTTGCTGAGTGTCGACACTTCTCCTTATGTCGACACATATTCTTGTGTTGAGACTTTGGCTGAGTGTCGACACATCTCCTTTATGTCGACACTTGTACTTAGACTCTGTTGAAATCTGTTGAGTGTCGACACAGCCTCCAAGTGTCGACACTTTCTTCATGTGTTGAGTCTTCTGCTGTGTGTCGACACATTCTTCATTATATCGACACTTGTACATGAACTTTGCTGAAGTGTTGCTGAGTGTCGACACAGCCTCAAAGTGTCGACACTTTCTGATGTCGACAAAGTTCATTTGGGTGTCGACACTGCCTCTAAGTGTCGACACAACTTCTCTGGTCATTTCTTCATTGAGTGTCGACACAACCTATATGTGTCGACACTTTCCTTCTGGTGTCGACTCTGCATCCCTGGTGTCGACACAATTACTCCAAGTGTCGACACTGCTTCTCTGGGTATCGACACAAGCCTTCTTAAGTGTCGACACTTCTCTTCTGGGTGTCGACACATGGACTTAGAAACTTTTCAGCTTTCCCTGCAAATACTTAACCTGCACAACTAAACTCAAAACACATCAAATACATTTTGATGTATATCATTGAGTAGGGTGAGCCTTCTTCAAATCAGGTACATTTATTCCAATGTACCCAACATCACTCTCATTGTCACCGCTCAGCAGAGTAGGACCGCATACTTCTTCATAGACGTCCTCTACTAGTCTCCTAAGCCAGATGACATCTCGAGCTACCAAGGCCGAAGCCATGTATTCTGCTTCCGTAGTAGAGATGGGCACTGAGTCTTGCTTCTTGCTGCACCAAGAGATACTGCCTGATCCACAAGTGAAGACATAACCCGATGTTGACATCCGGTCGTATGCATCTCCTCCATAATCAACATCCGAGTATCCTTGAAAAATAAAAGCCGTGCCTCTCTGATAAAGGAGACCCATGTCAGAAGTGGCCTTCACATACTTCAGGATATTCCTAGCTGCCATCAGATGAGGCTTTTTAGGTTCCGCCATATACATACTTACTCAGCCAACCGCGTAAGCAATGTCTGGACTCGTAATCGTCAAGTAGATAAGACTCCCAACTAGAGCCCGAAACACCAAAGGATCCAGAAGAATCCTCCACTCATCCCGTCGAAGTTTGACGTATGAATCAAATGGAGTAGAGCTGCTCTTCCCCACCTGCATGTCGAATCGCTGAACGATCTGTTCCGCATAACCCTTCTGGGACACGAGTATGCCACTCTCCTTTCTCTCCACCTCAAGTTCAAGGAAATTGTGGAGTTCATCCAGATCTTTCATCTCGAATCTGATAGCTAGCTCTGCCCTGAGCCTAGCTACTTCCTCCTTGGAGTTCCCGTAATGATCATGTCATCCACGTATAACAGCACCAAGACAAGAAGATCCCCCTTCTTCTTAACAAATAGGCTCGAGTCTGAGTTCGAAGCTAGATAGCCGCAGAATTGGAGGTATTCTGCAATCTTCTCATACCAGACTCGAGGAGCCTGCTTCAAACCATAAAGAGCTTTCTGGAGCTTGCAGACGTAGTCCAGATGTTTTTCAGATACGTAACCGAGCGGTTGAACCATGAAGATGTCCTTGTCGATCTCCCTGTAAAAAAGGCGTTCTTTACGTCCAGCTGCCACATCTTCCAGCCCTGGGAAGCCGCCAAAGCTATCACCACTCGAACTGAAGTCATCTTCGCCACAGGACTGAACGTCTCCTCATAGTCCTCGCCGTACTGTTGTGAAAACCCTCGAGCTACAAGACGAGCTTTGTACCGCTCGATGCTTCCATCTGCATTCTTCTTCAGCTTGTAGACTCACTTGCAAGTTGCAGGAGTAACGCCATCAACCTTGGGCACCAAGTCCCAAGTTTCATTCTTCTTGAGGGCAGCCATCTCCTCATTCGTGGTATCGTCCCACTCCTTAACTTCAGTGGCTTCTTTAAACTTTGAAGGCTCCCGCTCATCGAGGGGGCCTGCGAAGAAACAAGAAACAAAGCTCACCGTTCCCTTCACAATATCGAGCTGGTGGCTTGATGGTCCTCATTGATCTCTGAAGAGGCTGCTCCTTGCTCACCACCTCCGTTGCTTCTTCAGAACTAGCTCCGTTCCCGTGCAAACTTGGAGTGTCACTCTCCCTGCTTCCTGAACCAGAAGCTTCTGCCCCAGAGCTTGAAACACCTGGAGCTCCTAGTGACACAAATAACTACACTAGAAGATCTTCATCAGCTTCCCTTTGCCCTTCATCAACCCTGCTCTCTTGCAGCTCAACAGTGCCACCTCTATATGATGTCAGCTCATCAAAAACAACATCTCTTGATACAAAGAACTTCCTTGTCACAGGATCCATGCACTTCCAACCCTTCTTCCGCTCATCATAGCCCACAAAGATAAGCTTCCTCGCCTTTGCATCAAGCTTGGTCCTCTGAGCATCTGAGATGTGAACATAGCAGGTTGATCCAAACACCCGAAGGTGTTACACACTCAGCTTCTCCTTGAACATCATTTCCACGGGAGACTTCATGTTGATCAGACTCAAAGGCATCCGATTGATGAAGTAGGTTACGCAGGTCATTCCTTCCGCCCTAAAGGACCTGAGAATGCCCTTTGCATGAAGCCAACATTTGTAAGTTTCCGTCAAGTGACGGATCTTCCTCTCTGATACTCCATTTTGTTGTAGAGTATGAGCACAAGTAAGCTCCCTCTAGATCCTGTACTTCCTGCAGAATTTAGAGAACTCAGATGAGACAAACTCACCACCGTTATCTGATCTGAACTTCTTGATCTGCAATCCAAGCCGGCCCTCAACCAGCTCCTTGAACTCCACGAATAATTGGAAAGATATCGACTTCTCCTTCATGAAATACACCCAAGTGTATCTTCAGTAATCATCAATCAAGATCAACATGTATCTGTTGCCTCCAAGACTAATGGTAATTGTTGGCACCATCAGATCACCATGGATGCACTCCAATGGTTACTTGCTCCTCGTTTGTGACTTGTCAAACGGAAGGCGATGAGCCTTACCATAATGAAACCCTGCGCAAACGTGTCCATCTCTGTAGGATGACAACTTTGGCAAGCATTTCACAAGGCTCTTCATTGTTATAGCTTTCAGCTTGTCCATCCCAACATGCCCTAGTCTTTCATGCCAGATAGCCGTGCTATCATTAAACCTCATCCGATCAACATAAGAGCTTGTTGATAAGACAAACAAGTCGGTTACTCTTCTTCTTACATGAGCAACATAAGCCTTTACCGCCGATACATTTTGCAGAAACCTTACTTCTGTGGGGCCAAACAGAACATGATAGCTCGCGTCAACTGCGTTGGTCACTGAGAAGAGGTTCTTTTTCATGCCAGGTATGTGATACACACTCCTTAAGGTAAGCGGACCCTGAGCACTTTCCAAAGAAACAACACCCTCCTTCTCTATAGAATGAACAGAGTCATCAGCTATAATAATAGCTTCATTACCTGAGAATGGTTGCAGTGAAGAGAACTTAGACTCATCTCCAGTAAGGTGATGACCACACCCCAAGTCGACTATCCAGTCATCTTGGTAGTCAACGGTGGAAAGAGCACGAACACACATGCTTGTCAAGAAGGCTCCTCCCCACCCGGCTTCCTCAGCACTGGAACCAGCTCCCTCTTTGTCTACAACATGCCCAAGTTGTCGTTTGACCTTGCACTTCAACTCCTTCTTCCAATTTTTCTTAGGAGCATCGCTCCTCTCTTGCTGATATGAAGTTGAAGGCCTATCCTCAGCAGCAGGTTTCTTCTTCTTCTCTCATCTCTTCTTCTTCTTGTTATCAGTGAAAAGAGCTTCACTACTGTAACGCCCTGAAACTCAGAGGAGCAAAAGGGGGACGTTTTGGGCCAGTTTGGGTTCTGGCAGCAGGCACACGGCCTGGGATACGGGTGTGTCGACCCGTGTCGACACTTAGCCGCGAAGTCGACACTCTGCATTTGACAAAGTGTCGAGACATGGCACACGGCCTGCGACACGGGCGTGTCGCAGGGCGTGTCGACCCGTGTCGACACTCGTCCCGGGAAGTCGACACTTTGGTGTCGACAATGTGTCGAGACAAGGCACACGGCCTAGGACACGGGCGTGTCCAAGGCCGTGTCGAGAGGTCGACGATCTTCGCTCGACGAAGTGTCGAGTGTCGAGACCGTGTACACGGCCTGGGGTCCAGGCGTGTTGAGGTGACACGGGTAAGGACACAGGCGTGTCCTAGAACCCGTGCAGTGCTCGGGTTGATTTTGGGGAAAAATGATGGGGTACACGGCCAGCCACACGGCCGTGTCACATGGAACACGGGCATGTCAGCTCGAACACGGGCGTGTTCGATACCCGTGTGAGGTTCTAGGTGATTCGATTTTGATGGCGAATGAGGCACACGGCCCTGGACACGGGCGTGTGCCAGGCCGTGTTCGGTCCAGATTGGTCATTTCAGTCCCGAATCAAAGCCGTTCGTTTCCTTATTTTGAGATCCAACGGCTGGGGCTTGTTCCTGAAGGGATATACCCGGGATTGGACTTAGAAACCCTCACTTTTTCTTAAGTGTTATCTTTCTAAAACCTTAGAGAGAGAGGAGAGCCAAGGGAGGAAGAAAGAGCTAGATCCCGCCATTGGAGGAGCTTCGAAGCTCCAAATCGCGAGCCGACTCCGGATCCACGGAGGCAAAGCTAGTGCGGTGCTTTTCATCCGATTACTTTGCAATGGCGCTAAAGAGGAACTCTAGGATAACGATCCTCATCTTGAGCATGAGTAGCTCTCTTTCTTAGCATAGGAAGCCCGCTCTCGCGAGTTTGCGGAGAGCTGGAGGTGTTCCTTCGGGTAGATATGTGAAGTCCCCGTTGTTTAGAGTCCGTAAGCGAGAACGGACATAGGCATGATGTGTGAAGCCTACCCGGACATGTTGGTCTGGATCGGTGATGTTGCATTGCATAATGCCGGAGAAGACTCCGTGCTATTGGTTGTTTTTCGGGTTTTCTACGCGGTAGATTGCAGCAGGGAGCCTTGGGGACTAACCCAAAGGTGCACCCGGAAAACTGGGCGGATACGAGATCTTGCCAACTTGGTGGCTTGAGAGCCAACTTGAACATAACCGGGTTATGTGACTTGTGATGGAAATGAGACTCGGAGGAAGTTTGACCCGCGCAAATGGCTTAAATTGTCATTGCGATGTGAGCACGGGTTAGATGGAACCGTACCCGTTCTATGTCATTCGGTTAAAGAGACCTAAAGGCACGTGACACTTACCGTTGGCATAGATTAGAGTCTTCGACGGTCAATGGCTTAAATTGTCATGACCCAGGCCAGGAAGACAAATTGCTCATAGGTTTGGCCGTCCAAGTGGCGGTGGTGAGTCCGGAATGTCTATGGCTTTAATTGACGTGTCATCGACCGGTTCACCGAGAATGTGCCCTGAGAGCACGGGGCGTGTGGCCGTGCGAGCCAACGTCTGTGATGATATGGCTAGTTATATATTGCTCGCTTATGCTAATGAAATACAGGAAAGGAGCATCGCCGCCCCGAGTTGGGGGCGGGATCGTTATAATTTGGTCAGCATTGCTGACCGTTGCCTTGTTTTGCCACCGTGCGGTGGTTTGTTGCTTGCAGGTGCAGCTGGACCAAGCGGTCAATAGCGGGCTACAACCCGAATGTGAAGCCGGCCCTTGAAGGCCTAATTGGAAGTGTTTACTGCTTTATTCATGTGTGACCGGCCTGCGTGCCGTGGTTTGTAAAACATGTAATTGGAAGTGAAACATTTTGTAAGGCCTTAAGGCTTATTTTTGGGTATTTTGTATAACATTCATATTCTGTACTAGTGGACATTCATTCTCTAATGTTGGGTTCTTTATTGCAACTTTTATTTAATGCTTCCGCTAGAATGCTCTGTGTAGGACGTTGAGATTGGTTGGATGGTTTCCATAAGTAACCACCCGGTCTGTCTGTAGTATATGTCGTCGGGCCCCGGCCGGACCTACTGTTATATGCTATGTGACGGATAGGGGGTGTTACAATTTGGTATCAGACTAATGGTTTTGGTCGGGATTAAACTGAATTCGTGGGCGAATTCTTTTTAAGGGGTGGTGAGCACATTGTGTGCGTCATCGTAATAACAGTAAAAAGAACCCATGAATGTCCACTTAGGAATGAAAATACTCGTGTTTGAGGAACCTGCGTGTTCCTATAATTGCTGTTTGCAATTTATTTGGTCGCTTAACGGTGTTTTGTACCACTATAGGTGACCAGAAGTGGTGTTGGGCCGTCAGAACGCCGAGTTTCTAAGGCTAGTAGTGCATCGGATGTTGCTCCTGCAACACCTCTGTCGGCTGAAAATATTCGATTGGTCGCTGAAGCGGTGTTGGCCGTGATAAATGCGCAGCCTGCAAGACAGGCGCAGCAGCCCGCTCCTGTGATGGAGCAAGAACCTCTTCAAGAGGCTGAGCCGAGGAGAGTGGAGCAAGTGGTTGTGGAACCGGTGGTGCCGAGGAGGGCAACTGAGAGGCAGCTTAAGCATGTAATGAGCTTTAACCCTCCGTTATTCTCGGGGTTGGGAACCCCATCTCAGGCTGAAGACTGGCTCTCCAGGGTGAAGAGAGTCATGACAGCAACGGAGACGAAGGAGTGGAAAATGACCACCATCGCTACGTTCCTTTTGGACGGTGAAGCGAGGATGTGGTGGGAAGGTTTGGAGCTGCACTTACTGAGAGGTAGGCAACTTGGTGATGTCTCGATAGAAGAGTTCTCGAGATTGTTCTTGGCTAGATACCTCCCTTCGACGCAGAAGATAGCGTTGGAGAATGAGTTCCTGAAGTTGATACAGGGTGAGAGGAGCGTGGATGAATATCTCCACGAGTTTACTCGTCTAAGTCGTTATGCTAGCTCCACCATCATAGATGAGGAGCGCAAGACTAATCGCTTCTATGAAGGGTTGAGAGATGAGTTGAGACTACTACTCTCGGGGCCAATGACGCAGGGTTTCTTAACCTTGGTCAATACTGCCCGGTCCTTGGAGAAGGACATGAAGAGTGTGCAAGCGAAGAAAGGCTTGGGTGATAGAAAATCTGAATTTAAAGTGCCGACTACTTCAAAGTCCGGCTATCGGAGGGCTTTCAAGAAGCATAGGACTTCGGGTCCAGCTCCTTCTGGTGCTTCTGGGGCGACTACGAGTCGGACCCCGGGCGCGTGTTTTACTTGTGGGAAGACGGGGCACTTTGCCCGTGACTGTTGGAGCGGACGTCCTAAGTCCGAGAGAAGGCCGGGAGCTACTTATGAAGAGAAGGGAAAGGCGGTGGAGTCGACCGCATCCCATTATGCTCCGGCCCAACCAAGGGTCTACAATCTTGGCCAACAGGAGGCCATCAAACAGGCCGATGTGGTGACAGGTACGGTTTAATTTATAGCAAGTCAATTTCTTTAAATACTTGTTATGCACGTGTTACCTTACCACTGCTTGTTTAGGATTTGTATTGATTTGTGAAAATCTGGCTCGAGCACTCTTCGATACGGGAGCTTCACACTCCTTCTTGTCCGAAGGATTTATATCACGCATTGGAGTCCTTTCTTCGATGGTGAAGGATAAGTTGGATGTGTTGTTGCCCAATGGGTGTTCGATGCGAGCGGATAGGATCTGCGATGTTAAGATTCGTATTGGGAATCAGGAGTTCAATCTGCAGGCGTCTTTACTTCCGTTGGTGGAGTTTGACGTCATATTTGGCATGGACTGGCTCTCGGAGCAGCAGGCCCATATAGATTGCGGTAGCAAGGAAGTCAAGCTGGGAGCAAGTCGTGAGACGACTTTTACGGGCTTAAAGGGGTCAAGCAAGACGTTGATGTCTGCTCTTCAGGTGGTAAAGGCGGTTCGTGCTGGAGCAGAACTGTTCTTTACACTAGTGGAGGTTGCAAAACTGAAGCCCGCGTTGGATTGTATTTCAGTGGTATCGGAATACCCTGATGTGTTCCCCGCAGATCTTCCTGGAGCCCCGCCTCAGCGGGAGATAGATTTTACGATCGAGCTAGTGCCAGGTGCAAAGCCTGTGTCACGATCTCCTTATCGGCTAGCGCCTAAGGAAATGGCGGAGCTGAAAGTTCAACTGCAAGAGTTGTTGTAGCAAGGGTATGTGCGCCCAAGTTCTTCGCCTTGGAGCGCATCGGTCCTCTTTGTTAAGAAAAAGGACGGAAGCTTGAGGCTATGTATTGATTATCGGGAGCTCAACAAGCTGACTGAGAAGAACAAGTACCCGATCCCCCGGATTGATGATCTTTTTGATCAGTTAGTCGGGTCAACGGTGTACTCGAAGTTAGATCTCAAGGCTGGGTACTATCAGCTGTGAATAAGGGAGAGTGATATCCCGAAGATATCGTTTAGTACGAGATACGGGCATTATGAGTTTACGGTCATGCCGTTTGGGCTGACTAATGCGCCGTCAGTGTTCATGGATTTGATGAACAGGACTTTCAGGGAGTACTTGGACCATTTCGTGATCATCTTCATCGACAATATTTTGGTGTACTCGCAAAGTGAGGAAGATCACTTCAAGCATCTTCATTTGGTGTTGGAGACGCTAAGGATAAATCAGTTGTATGTCAAGTTCTCGAAGTGCGAGTTTTGGCTATCCTCAGTGGCGTTCCTCGGGCATATAGTAAGTGGGGAGGGTATTGCTGTGGATCCGGCGAAGATTGTTGCGATACGGGAGTGGCATGAGCTTGTTACAGTAGTGGAAGTTCGGAGTTTTCTGGGGCTTGCCGGCTATTATAGGCGCTTCGTAGAGAACTTCTCGCGGATAGCGTTACCTCTCACTACATTGACGAGGAAGGAGCATAAGTTCGTTTGGACGCCGGAGTGCGCACGAGCTTTTGAGGAGTTGAAGTGTCGGTTGACCACGGCGCCTGTGCTGAGTTCGCCATGTGGAACCGAAGGCTATGAGATTTATAGCGATGCTTCAGGCAGCGGTTTGAGTTGCGTGCTACTGCAACACGGAAGTGTAATAGCCTATGGCTCGAGACAACTAAAAGTGCACGAGAGGAACTATCCGGTCCATGACTTGGAGTTAGCGGCAGTGATTTTTGCCTTGAAGCTATGGAGACACTACTTGTACGGTGTGAAGATTGATATCTACATCGATCACAAGAGCCTGAAGTACCTTATTGATCAAAAAGATCTGAATATGCGGCATCGTAGATGGATGGAGTTCCTGGGGGACTATACGTTCAAGATCCACTACGTGCCTGGCAAAGGGAATGCGGTTGCGGATGCGCTGAGTCGCCGAGCCCCAGCTCAAGCCAATTGGCTATCGGTGCATGATGAGCGGTTGGTGCGGGAGTTGGAGGCGTTGGAGATTGTTTGTGTGGACAAGCAATCAAGTGCTGAAGCAGTTCTGAATTGGACTGAAGTCCAATATGACCTGGCTGATCGTATTCGGAAGGCTTTGGATATGGATGCTCATATGAAGCAGTTCATGGTAGAGGCTCTGGATGGGTCAAATTCCCAATTCGTCGTGGAGGACGGGTTGCTTTGGAAAGACGGTCGTTTTGTGCGTCCCAAGTGTGGGCAATTTACGGGTGGAGTTGTTGTACGAGGCACACCATACCAAATACTCGATTCACCCGGGGAGCACGAAGATGTACCGTGATGTGAAGAAACTGTTTTGGTGGCCGGGTTTGAAAAAGGATGTGGCGCTCTACGTAGCGAAGTGCCAAACTTGCGCCTTGGTAAAGGCGGAGTGCCAAAAGCCGTGAGGATTTCTTAAGTCCTTGCCTATTCCAGAGTGGAAATTCGACGACATCTCTATGGACTTTGTGCACGGTTTGCCAAGGTCGCAAAAGGGGAACGACGCCATTTGGGTGGTTGTTGATCGATTAACGAAGGTGTCGCATGAGTCTTATTCCATAGGATGAAACCCGGTGCGCAAACGTGTCCAAAGCTCTCTGTAGGATGACAAGTGCGGCTTCATGGTGTGCCCCGCAAGCATCGTGAGTCACCGAAGGCGGTCACGTCCAATCATTGTGGTGCAGCAAATGTTGGGAACAAAGCTGAAATTCAGCACAGCCTTCCATCCCAACGGATGGGCCCTAGTCTTTCATGCCAGATAGCCGTGCTATCATTAAACCTATGGAAGACATCCGATCAACATAAGAGTGTCTTGGATTTCGATAAGACAATCAGAAGTCGGTTACTCTTCTTCTTGGTGGAGTTCGCATGAGCAACATAAGCCTTTACCAAGCCGATATTCAGATGACGCCTTTGAGGCCCTATATGGTAAACCTTACGCCGTTGTCTGTGGTTAGGCCAAACGGGTGAGTCAACATGATAGCGATCGGAAGTGGAGGTCAACTGCGTTGGTCACCATTCGAGAAGAGGTTCTTTTCGCTCATGGACCGGCAGGAAATATGTGATAATGCAAGCACTCCTTAAGGTAAGCGGAGTTCCCTGGGGGTGAGCACTTATCCAAAGAAACAACACCCTCCTTCTCTATAGAATGAACAGAGTCATCAGCGGGTGCGGCGATTGAATAAAGCTAGCTTCCGATTACCTGACCGTTTGAATGGTTCTGGAGCAGTGTTGAAGCGGCCTATCGGTTGAACTTAGACTCATGGAGCTCCAGTAAGGTGGTTTACATGACCACACCCCAAGTCGACTATCCAGTCATCTTGGTAGTCGGAAGGCGGTGGAAAGAGCCTACGAACACAGTGATGCGGTTGTCAAGACCGAGGCTGACGACAAAGGTCCCCAAGCCCGGCGGATTCCTCAGCACTGGAGGTCACCAGCTCCCTCTTTGTCTACGCAACAGGATGGTCCCAAGTTGTCGTTTGACCTTGCACAATTCGGTCGTGAGGACTCCTTCTTCCAATTTTTCTTAGGAGAGCATCGCTCCTCTCTTGCTGATATCCGAAGTTGAAGGCCTATCCGCTCAGGTACAGCAATTTTGGTTTTGTACTTCTTCTTCTCTCATCTCTTCTTGGACGAAATTCTTGTTATCAGTGAGGGGGAGAGCTTCACTACTGTAACGCCCCGAAACTCAGAGGAGCAAAAGGGGGACGTTTTGGGCCAGTTTGGGTTCTGGCAGCAGGCACACGGCCTGGGATACGGGCGTGTGTGTCGACCCGTGTCGACACTTAGCCGCGAAGTCGACACTCTGCATTTGACAAAGTGTCGAGACATGGCACACGGCCTGCGACACGGGCGTGTCGCAGGGCGTGTCGACCCGTGTCGACACTCGTCCCGGGAAGTCGACACTTTGGTGTCGACAATGTGTCGAGACAAGGCACACGGCCTAGGACACGGGCGTGTCCAAGGCCGTGTCGAGAGGTCGACGATCTTCGCTCGACGAAGTGTCGAGTGTCGAGACCGTGTACACGGCCTGGGGTCCAGGCGTGTTGAGGTGACACGGGTAAGGACACAGGCGTGTCCTAGAACCCGTGCAGTGCTCGGGTTGATTTTGGGGAAAAATGATGGGGTACACGGCCAGCCACACGGCCGTGTCACATGGAACACGGGCATGTCAGCTCGAACACGGGCGTGTTCGATACCCGTGTGAGGTTCTAGGTGATTCGATTTTGATGGCGAATGAGGCACACGGCCCTGGACACGGGCGTGTGCCAGGCCGTGTTCGGTCCAGATTGGTCATTTCAGTCCCGAATCAAAGCCGTTCGTTTCCTTATTTTGAGATCCAACGGCTGGGGCTTGTTCCTGAAGGGATATACCCGGGATTGGACTTAGAAACCCTCACTTTTTCTTAAGTGTTATCTTTCTAAAACCTTAGAGAGAGAGGAGAGCCAAGGGAGGAAGAAAGAGCTAGATCCCGCCATTGGAGGAGCTTCGAAGCTCCAAATCGCGAGCCGACTCCGGATCCACGGAGGCAAAGCTAGTGCGGTGCTTTTCATCCGATTACTTTGCAATGGCGCTAAAGAGGAACTCTAGGATAACGATCCTCATCTTGAGCATGAGTAGCTCTCTTTCTTAGCATAGGAAGCCCGCTCTCGCGAGTTTGCGGAGAGCTGGAGGTGTTCCTTCGGGTAGATATGTGAAGTCCCCGTTGTTTAGAGTCCGTAAGCGAGAACGGACATAGGCATGATGTGTGAAGCCTACCCGGACATGTTGGTCTGGATCGGTGATGTTGCATTGCATAATGCCGGAGAAGACTCCGTGCTATTGGTTGTTTTTCGGGTTTTCTACGCGGTAGATTGCAGCAGGGAGCCTTGGGGACTAACCCAAAGGTGCACCCGGAAAACTGGGCGGATACGAGATCTTGCCAACTTGGTGGCTTGAGAGCCAACTTGAACATAACCGGGTTATGTGACTTGTGATGGAAATGAGACTCGGAGGAAGTTTGACCCGCGTAAATGGCTTAAATTATCATTGCGATGTGAGCACGGGTTAGATGGAACCGTACCCGTTCTATGTCATTCGGTTAAAGAGACCTAAAGGCACGTGACACTTACCGTTGGCATAGATTAGAGTCTTCGACGGTCAATGGCTTAAATTGTCATGACCCAGGCCAGGAAGACAAATTGCTCATAGGTTTGGCTGTCCAAGTGGCGGTGGTGAGTCCGGAATGTCTATGGCTTTAATTGACGTGTCATCGACCGGTTCACCGAGAATGTGCCCTGAGAGCACGGGGCGTGTGGCCGTGCGAGCCAACGTCTGTGATGATATGGCTAGTTATATATTGCTCGCTTATGCTAATGAAATACAGGAAAGGAGCATCGCCGCCCCGAGTTGGGGGCGGGATCGTTATAATTTGGTCAGCATTGCTGACCGTTGCCTTGTTTTGCCACCGTGCGGTGGTTTGTTGCTTGCAGGTGCAGCTGGACCAAGCGGTCAATAGCGGGCTACAACCCGAATGTGAAGCCGGCCCTTGAAGGCCTAATTGGAAGTGTTTACTGCTTTATTCATGTGTGACCGGCCTGCGTGCCGTGGTTTGTAAAACATGTAATTGGAAGTGAAACATTTTGTAAGGCCTTAAGGCTTATTTTTGGGTATTTTGTATAACATTCATATTCTGTACTAGTGGACATTCATTCTCTAATGTTGGGTTCTTTATTGCAACTTTTATTTAATGCTTCCGCTAGAATGCTCTGTGTAGGACGTTGAGATTGGTTGGATGGTTTCCATAAGTAACCACCCGGTCTGTCTGTAGTATATGTCGTCGGGCCCCGGCCGGACCTACTGTTATATGCTATGTGACGGATAGGGGGTGTTACAATTTGGTATCAGACTAATGGTTTTGGTCGGGATTAAACTGAATTCGTGGGCGAATTCTTTTTAAGGGGTGGTGAGCACATTGTGTGCGTCATCATAATAACAGTAAAAAGAACCCATGAATGTCCACTTAGGAATGAAAATACTCGTGTTTGAGGAACCTGCGTGTTCCTATAATTGCTGTTTGCAATTTATTTGGTCGCTTAACGGTGTTTTGTACCACTATAGGTGACCAGAAGTGGTGTTGGGCCGTCAGAACGCCGAGTTTCTAAGGCTAGTAGTGCATCGGATGTTGCTCCTGCAACACCTCTGTCGGCTGAAAATATTCGATTGGTCGCTGAAGCGGTGTTGGCCGTGATAAATGCGCAGCCTGCAAGACAGGCGCAGCAGCCCGCTCCTGTGATGGAGCAAGAACCTCTTCAAGAGGCTGAGCCGAGGAGAGTGGAGCAAGTGGTTGTGGAACCGGTGGTGCCGAGGAGGGCAACTGAGAGGCAGCTTAAGCATGTAATGAGCTTTAACCTTCCGTTATTCTCGGGGTTGGGAACCCCATCTCAGGCTGAAGACTGGCTCTCCAGGGTGAAGAGAGTCATGACAGCAACGGAGACGAAGGAGTGGAAAATGACCACCATCGCTACGTTCCTTTTGGACGGTGAAGCGAGGATGTGGTGGGAAGGTTTGGAGCTGCACTTACTGAGAGGTAGGCAACTTGGTGATGTCTCGATAGAAGAGTTCTCGAGATTGTTCTTGGCTAGATACCTCCCTTCGACGCAGAAGATAGCGTTGGAGAATGAGTTCCTGAAGTTGATACAGGGTGAGAGGAGCGTGGATGAATATCTCCACGAGTTTACTCGTCTAAGTCGTTATGCTAGCTCCACCATCATAGATGAGGAGCGCAAGACTAATCGCTTCTATGAAGGGTTGAGAGATGAGTTGAGACTACTACTCTCGGGGCCAATGACGCAGGGTTTCTTAACCTTGGTCAATACTGCCCGGTCCTTGGAGAAGGACATGAAGAGTGTGCAAGCGAAGAAAGGCTTGGGTGATAGAAAATCTGAATTTAAAGTGCCGACTACTTCAAAGTCCGGCTATCGGAGGGCTTTCAAGAAGCATAGGACTTCGGGTCCAGCTCCTTCTGGTGCTTCTGGGGCGACTACGAGTCGGACCCCGGGCGCGTGTTTTACTTGTGGGAAGACGGGGCACTTTGCCCGTGACTGTTGGAGCGGACGTCCTAAGTCCGAGAGAAGGCCGGGAGCTACTTATGAAGAGAAGGGAAAGGCGGTGGAGTCGACCGCATCCCATTATGCTCCGGCCCAACCAAGGGTCTACAATCTTGGCCAACAGGAGGCCATCAAACAGGCCGATGTGGTGACAGGTACGGTTTAATTTATAGCAAGTCAATTTCTTTAAATACTTGTTATGCACGTGTTACCTTACCACTGCTTGTTTAGGATTTGTATTGATTTGTGAAAATCTGGCTCGAGCACTCTTCGATACGGGAGCTTCACACTCCTTCTTGTCCGAAGGATTTATATCACGCATTGGAGTCCTTTCTTCGATGGTGAAGGATAAGTTGGATGTGTTGTTGCCCAATGGGTGTTCGATGCGAGCGGATAGGATCTGCGATGTTAAGATTCGTATTGGGAATCAGGAGTTCAATCTGCAGGCGTCTTTACTTCCGTTGGTGGAGTTTGACGTCATATTTGGCATGGACTGGCTCTCGGAGCAGCAGGCCCATATAGATTGCGGTAGCAAGGAAGTCAAGCTGGGAGCAAGTCGTGAGACGACTTTTACGGGCTTAAAGGGGTCAAGCAAGACGTTGATGTCTGCTCTTCAGGTGGTAAAGGCGGTTCGTGCTGGAGCAGAACTGTTCTTTACACTAGTGGAGGTTGCAAAACTGAAGCCCGCGTTGGATTGTATTTCAGTGGTATCGGAATACCCTGATGTGTTCCCCGCAGATCTTCCTGGAGCCCCGCCTCAGCGGGAGATAGATTTTACGATCGAGCTAGTGCCAGGTGCAAAGCCTGTGTCACGATCTCCTTATCGGCTAGCGCCTAAGGAAATGGCGGAGCTGAAAGTTCAACTGCAAGAGTTGTTGTAGCAAGGGTATGTGCGCCCAAGTTCTTCGCCTTGGAGCGCATCGGTCCTCTTTGTTAAGAAAAAGGACGGAAGCTTGAGGCTATGTATTGATTATCGGGAGCTCAACAAGCTGACTGAGAAGAACAAGTACCCGATCCCCCGGATTGATGATCTTTTTGATCAGTTAGTCGGGTCAACGGTGTACTCGAAGTTAGATCTCAAGGCTGGGTACTATCAGCTGTGAATAAGGGAGAGTGATATCCCGAAGATATCGTTTAGTACGAGATACGGGCATTATGAGTTTACGGTCATGCCGTTTGGGCTGACTAATGCGCCGTCAGTGTTCATGGATTTGATGAACAGGACTTTCAGGGAGTACTTGGACCATTTCGTGATCATCTTCATCGACAATATTTTGGTGTACTCGCAAAGTGAGGAAGATCACTTCAAGCATCTTCATTTGGTGTTGGAGACGCTAAGGATAAATCAGTTGTATGTCAAGTTCTCGAAGTGCGAGTTTTGGCTATCCTCAGTGGCGTTCCTCGGGCATATAGTAAGTGGGGAGGGTATTGCTGTGGATCCGGCGAAGATTGTTGCGATACGGGAGTGGCATGAGCTTGTTACAGTAGTGGAAGTTCGGAGTTTTCTGGGGCTTGCCGGCTATTATAGGCGCTTCGTAGAGAACTTCTCGCGGATAGCGTTACCTCTCACTACATTGACGAGGAAGGAGCATAAGTTCGTTTGGACGCCGGAGTGCGCACGAGCTTTTGAGGAGTTGAAGTGTCGGTTGACCACGGCGCCTGTGCTGAGTTCGCCATGTGGAACCGAAGGCTATGAGATTTATAGCGATGCTTCAGGCAGCGGTTTGAGTTGCGTGCTACTGCAACACGGAAGTGTAATAGCCTATGGCTCGAGACAACTAAAAGTGCACGAGAGGAACTATCCGGTCCATGACTTGGAGTTAGCGGCAGTGATTTTTGCCTTGAAGCTATGGAGACACTACTTGTACGGTGTGAAGATTGATATCTACATCGATCACAAGAGCCTGAAGTACCTTATTGATCAAAAAGATCTGAATATGCGGCATCGTAGATGGATGGAGTTCCTGGGGGACTATACGTTCAAGATCCACTACGTGCCTGGCAAAGGGAATGCGGTTGCGGATGCGCTGAGTCGCCGAGCCCCAGCTCAAGCCAATTGGCTATCGGTGCATGATGAGCGGTTGGTGCGGGAGTTGGAGGCGTTGGAGATTGTTTGTGTGGACAAGCAATCAAGTGCTGAAGCAGTTCTGAATTGGACTGAAGTCCAATATGACCTGGCTGATCGTATTCGGAAGGCTTTGGATATGGATGCTCATATGAAGCAGTTCATGGAAGAGGCTCTGGATGGGTCAAATTCCCAATTCGTCGTGGAGGACGGGTTGCTTTGGAAAGACGGTCGTTTTGTGCGTCCCAAGTGTGGGCAATTTACGGGTGGAGTTGTTGTACGAGGC
Source organism: Platanthera guangdongensis (assembly GCA_039583875.1). Lineage (NCBI taxonomy): Eukaryota > Viridiplantae > Streptophyta > Magnoliopsida > Asparagales > Orchidaceae > Platanthera > Platanthera guangdongensis. The sequence continues at coordinate 10,824,268 of CM077153.1, read as the reverse complement.
ACACCATACCAAATACTCGATTCACCCGGGGAGCACGAAGATGTACCGTGATGTGAAGAAACTGTTTTGGTGGCCGGGTTTGAAAAAGGATGTGGCGCTCTACGTAGCGAAGTGCCAAACTTGCGCCTTGGTAAAGGCGGAGTGCCAAAAGCCGTGAGGATTTCTTAAGTCCTTGCCTATTCCAGAGTGGAAATTCGACGACATCTCTATGGACTTTGTGCACGGTTTGCCAAGGTCGCAAAAGGGGAACGACGCCATTTGGGTGGTTGTTGATCGATTAACGAAGGTGTCGCATTTTATTCCCATAGGAAGGATGATCCGGTGGAGAAGTTGGCAAAGCTCTATGTGGATAACATAGTGCGGCTTCATGGTGTGCCCCGCAGCATCGTGAGTGACCGAGATGGGCGGTTCACGTCCAATGATTGGAGGCTGGTGCAGCAAATGTTGGGAACAAAGCTGAAATTCAGCACAGCCTTCCATCCGCAAACGGATGGGCAGACCGAGAGGGTCAATAGAACTATGGAAGACATGCTCCGCATGTGTGTCTTGGATTTCGGAAAGCAATCAGAAGACCACCTTTATTTGGTGGAGTTCGCATACAACAATAGCTACCAAGCGAGTATTCAGATGACGCCTTTCGAGGCCCTATATGGTAGAAAATGTCGCACGCCGTTGTCTTGGTTAGAAACGGGTGAGTCAAAGTTGTATAAGCGATCGGAAGTGGAGGGTGCTACTTCTTTGGTGCGAACCATTCGGGAGAGGTTGCTTATCGCTCAGGACCGGCAAGCGAAATACTATAATGCCAAGCACAGGAACGTGGAGTTCGCTGGGGGTGATTATGTGTACCTAAAGATCAAGCCGTTCAAGGGTGTCTCGCGGGTGCGGCGATTGAAAAAGCTAAGCCCGAGGTACCTTGGACCGTTTGAGGTTCTGGAGCGAGTTGTTGAAGCGGCCTATCGGTTGAAGCTTTCAGTGGAGCTTAGTGGTTTACATGATGTATTCCACATTTCGGTGCTTCGGAAGGCGGTGCAAGAGCCTACGCAAGTGATCGCGGTTGATCAAGTACCGATGGATAGTGGGCTGACGACAAAGGTTAAGCCCGTGCGGATTGAGGACTCGGAGGTCAAGCGGCTACGCAATAAAGAGATCAGGATGGTCAAGGTCCGGTGGGACAATTGCGGTCGTGAGGAGCTCTCTTGGGAGCGAGAGCAGACTATGCTTGACGAGTATCCGGAGTTGTTCCGCTCAGGTACAAATTTTGGTTTTGTACATGTCTTTCCTTTATGTAATTTCGTGGACGAAATTCTTTTAAGAGGGGGAGAGTTGTAACGCCCCGAAACTCAGAGGAGCAAAAGGGGGACGTTTTGGGCCAGTTTGGGTTCTGGCAGCAGGCACACGGCCTGGGACACGGGCGTGTCGCAGGGCGTGTCGACCCGTGTCGACACTTAGCCGCGAAGTCGACACTCTGCATTTGACGAAGTGTCGAGACATGGCACACGGCCTGCGACACGGGCGTGTCGCAGGGCGTGTCGACCCGTGTCGACACTCGTCCCGGGAAGTCGACACTTTGGTGTCGACAATGTGTCGAGACAAGGCACACGGCCTAGGACACGGGCGTGTCCAAGGCCGTGTCGAGAGGTCGACGATCTTCGCTCGACGAAGTGTCGAGTGTCGAGACCGTGTACACGGCCTGGGGTCCAGGCGTGTTGAGGTGACACGGGTAAGGACACGGGCGTGTCCTAGAACCCGTGCAGTGCTCGGGTTGATTTTGGGGAAAATGATGGGGTATACGGCCGGCCACATGGCCGTGTCACATGGAACACGAGCGTGTCAGCTCGAACACGGGCGTGTTCGATACCCGTGTGAGGTTCTAGGTGATTCGATTTTGACGGCGAATGAGGCACACGGCCCTGGACACGGGCGTGTGCCAGGCTGTGTTCGGTCCAGATTGGGCATTTCAGTCCCGAATCAAAGCCGTTCGTTTCCTTATTTTGAGATCCAACGGCTGGGGGTTGTTCCTGAAGGGATATACCCGGATTGGACTTAGAAACCCTCACTTTTTCTTAAGTGTTATCTTTCTAAAACCTTAGAGAGAGAGAGAGAGGAGAGCCAAGGGAGGAAGAAGGAGCTAGATCCCGCCATTGGAGGAGCTTCGAAGCTCCAAATCGCGAGCTGACTCCAGATCCACGGAGGCAAAGCTAGTGCGGTGCTTTTCATTCGATTACTTTGCAATGGCGCCAAAGAGGAACTCTAGGGTAACGATCCTCATCTTGAGCATGAGTAGCTCTCTTTCTTAGCATAGGAAGCCCACTCTCGCGAGTTTGCGGAGATTTGGAGGTGTTCCTTCGGGTAGATATGTGAAGTCCCCGTTGTTTATAGTCCGTAAGCGAGAACGGACATAGGCATGATGTGTGAAGCCTACCCGGACATGTTGGTCTGGATCGGTGATGTTGCATTGCATAATGCCGGAGAAGACTCTGTGCTATTAGTTGTTTTTCGGGTTTTCTATGCGGTAGATTGCAGCAGGGAGCCTTGGGGACTAACCCAAAGGTCCACCCGAAAAACTAGGCGGATACGAGATCTTGCCAACTTGGTGGCTTGAGAGCCAACTTGAACATAACCGGGTTATGTGACTTGTGATGGAAATGAGACTCGGCGGAAGTTTGACCCGCGCAAATGGCTTAAATTGTCGTTGCGATGTGAGCACGGGTTAGATGGAACCGTACCCGTTCTATGTCGTTCGGTTAAAGAGACCTAAATGCACGTGGCACTTACCGTTGGCATAGATTAGGGTCTTCGGCGGTCAATGGCTTAAATTGTCGTGACCCAGGCCAGGAAGACAAATTGCTCATAGGTTTGGCCGTCCAAGTGGCGGTGGTGAGTCCGGAATGTCTATGGCTTTAATTGACGTGACATCGACCGGTTCACCGAGAATGTGCCCTGAGAGCACGGGGCATGTGGCCGTGCGAGCCAACGTTTGTGATGATATGGCTAGTTATATATTGCTCGCTTATGCTAATGAAATGCAGGAAAGGAGCATCGCCGCCCCGAGTTGGGGGCGGGATCATTATAATTTGGTCAGCATTGCTGACCGTTGCCTTGTTTTGCCACCGTGCGGTGGTTTGTTGCTTGCAGGTGCAGCTGGACCAAGCGGTCAATAGCGGGCTAAAGCCCGAATGTGAAGCCGGCCCTTGAAGGCCTAATTGGAAGTGTTTACTGCTTTATTCATGTGTGACCGGTCTGCGTGCCGTGGTTTGTAAAACATGTAATTGGAAGTGAAACATTTTGTAAGGCCTTAAGGCTTATTTTTGGGTATTTTGTATAACATTCCTATTCTGTACTAGTGGGCATTCATGCTCTAATGCTGAGTTCTTTATTGCAACTTTTATTTAATGCTTCCGCTAGAATGCTCTGTGTAGGACGTTGAGATTGGTTGGATGGTTTCCATAAGTAACCACCCGGTCTGTCTGTAGTATATGGCGTCGGGCCCCGGCCGGACCTACTGCTATATGCTATGTGACGGATAGGGGGTGTTACAACTACGTCCTTCAGAGATAGTCACTCAGGCCATCTGCCTAGCCAAGCTCTCCTGTGACGTCAGCAGATTTTCCAGCTCCACCAAAGAAGGTTGAGTTCCCCACCCTTGAACGGAAGTCACAAAGGCCGCATACTCCTTCCACAGACCACGAACTATGTGCCTCTTCAACTTAGCCTCAGAGATGGGCTCATCAGGATCCAATGCTGATATTACAGAGCACATATTCTTCATCTTGAGGAAGAACTTTGAGATAGAGAGGTCTCTTTGAGTTGCCTTAGCCAACTCATTCTCCAACTGTAGCCTTGCTACATTCTTCCTATTGAACAAACTGTCAACGGTTGTCCAAATCTCTGCAGTAGACTCACATCCTAAGATGTGATCAAAGAGCTCCGGTGATACAGCCCGTTTGAGAGCAAACTCTGCCTTTACTGTTAGAAAGTAGAGACAAGAAGCGAAAAGACGAGAACAAGCGAATAAACTTTTGAATAATGAAATTTTATTATCCAAAAAAGATATCATTTACAAAGGTATGGCCTCCCTTATATAGAATGGAGGAGATAAGGAAGAGAGTCTACAAACAATGTGGGACTAAACATTTACAGGCTGAGCGGCTAGAATAGTGGAGACCGATCAGGCCGCGCGGTTAGACAGATGGGATAACCGCTCGGCAACACCAGCAGGATAGAACAAGCCGTAGAGAGAGACCGCCAGACCGCCCGGTCTACAAACAGCTGGAACAGACCGCTAAGCCGCTCGGTCAACAAACCGCTGGAACAGACCGCTAAGCCGCCCGGTCTAATACTTCAAACACTCCCCCTCAAGCTGGAGCATAGATATCAATCATGCCCAGCTTGTCACAAATGCGGAAGAAGGAAGTAGAAACCGGCTTGGTGAAGATATCGGCCAACTCCTTGTCAGAGGTGACAAAAGGAGTACAAATCTGTTTCTTCAAAATCTCCTCCCGAATGAAGTGACAGTCAACCTCTATATGCTTCGTTCTCTCATGGAAGACCGGATTTCTGGATATGTGTATAGCGGCCTTGTTGTCACAGAACATAGGGAGAGGACAATCATATACCTCGCCCAGGTCAAGCATGAGAGCCCGCAACCATTTTAACTCACACGTAGTTGACGCCATACTCCGGTATTCTGCTTCGGCACTGGATCTGGAAACAACCGACTGTTTCTTGCTTTTCCAACTTACGAGATTACCTCCAACAAAGGTACAGAAACCTGACGTGGATTTACGATCGCCTTTGTCCATCCGCATAACTTGAGTCTGAGTAGGCCTCAACTTCAGATGGCCATTCTTCTGGAAGAGTAACCCTCTGCCGGTGCTGCTTTGATATACTCTAAAATCTTCAGGGCGGACTGAAGATGACACTCCCTGGGAGCTTGCATAAACTGACTGACCTTTCCTACAGCGTAGGCGATGTCGGGTCTAGTCACCGTGAGATAGATGAGTTTGCCTACCAAACGTCTGTACCGTGTCACATCAGATAGAGGAGGCGATTCATCCGTCCACGTCTTGTCTTCTCCAACAGCCATGGGAAGATGAGCTGGTTTGGCACCTGTCAAGCCTGCTTCTCGAAGAAGATCAAGGGCATACTTCCGTTGAGAGAGGACCAAGGAGTCAGGTTTCCGAGAGATCTCTATCCCCAAAAAGTATTTTGGGGAGCCCATATCCTTCGTGACCAAGTGCTGGCGGAGGTGCTTCTTCGTCAAGTCCACCCCATCTCGGTCATCACCAGTAGGAGAATATCATCCACATATACGGCCAAAACCACCAGTCCCGAGGCCGTTTTGCGAATGAATAAGGAGTGATCGGCCGAACTCCTTTGAAAACCGATGGTTGCCACAATACCACTGAACTTTTCGAACCATGCCCGAGGGCTCTGCTTGAGGCCATAAATGGCCTTCTTCAAATGACAGACACGTGTCTCCCCTGAGCAACATACCCAGGAGGTTGCTCCATATAGACGTCCTCCTGAAGATCGCCATAGAGAAAGGCATTCTTCACATCCAGCTGAGAAACAGCCCAAGCCCGGTTAATAGCCACAGAAAAGAGAACCCGGATGGTGCTGAGGCGAGCAACTGGAGAGAAGGTATCGAAGTAATCAACGCCATAAGTCTGAGTAAAGCCCTTGGCCACCAGCCGGGCTTTGTAGCGATCCACAGTGCCGTCGGGGCGAAACTTCACAACAAAGACCCACCGACAGCCAACCACATCAGTGCCACGGAGGAGGAACCAGGGTCCAGGTACCCCGTTCAGTAAGAGTAGCCATCTCCTCATCCATGGCAGACTTCCAATGAGGAGAGCGAGAGCCTCCTGGTAGGTACGGGGAGTAGAAGTGGCAGAGATAGCCAAGGCAAAACACCTGCGAGAAGGAGAAAGCTGATCATAAGAAACAACAGCCGTGAGCGGGTGTTGAGTACACGCCCGCACCCCTTTGCGAAGGGCAATGGGAACATCCAGATCATCGGGAGCGGCGGCGACGGGAGCGTCAGCGACCGGAGCGTCCGTGGCGGAGAAGGCTGGCCCGGGACTAGAGAGAGACGGCAGCGGAGAGGAGGGTGGAGGGGTGGGTGGGGAGACGGACTGGGAAGGAGTGAGAGGAGGAGGAGACGAAGGTGGGAAAACGTCGAGAGGTGTGGAAGGAACGGAGACATCAGAAGGAAGAGAAGGAAGAGAGGAGGAAGGAGAGAAATAGGAAGCATTCTCAAAAAAGGTCACATCGGCGGAGACAAACTGCTTGCGGAGAAGGGATCGAAGCAGCAATAGCCTTTTTGAGTGGTAGAGTACCCCAAAAAGACACACTTGGTGGAACGGGGGGAAAGCTTGTCGCGGGTAGCGGAGGGAGCGTGAACGAAGGCCGTACAGCCAAAGACACGGAGAGGAAGAGGAAAAGGTTCTTGGTGGGGTAGAGAAGGGAGAAGGGAGTCTTCCCGTGGAGGACCGTGGAGGGAAGGCGATTAATGAGATAGCAAGCGAGGAGCACAGCGTAGCCCCAGTAGGAGCGAGGGACGTGCATCTGCGTCATGAGAGTACGCGCAACATCAAGCAGGTGACGGTTTTTACGCTCCGCCACCCCATTCTGTTGGGAGGTGTAAACACAAGATGTTTGATGAAGGAGGCCATGTTCGTGAAAGAACGTGGAGAACTCATGATTTAGATACTCCTTTGCATTATCAGAACGTAAGATTTTAATGGAAATAGCAAATTGAGTCCGAATCATATAGTAGAAAGATTGCCAAACAGAAAATAGTTCAGAGCGATCTTTTAAGAGATACACCCAGGTACAGCGAGTAAAATCATCGATAAAAGTAACAAATAGGAACTGCCCCGACCAACAGTAAGGGTAGAGCAGGACCCCATACATCATAATGAATAAGCTCAAAAATGCGAGAGGAGCCACGGCCTTGCTTCGGAGGGAAGGAGGAGCGATGATGTTTGCCAAGCTGACAGGCATCACAGTTGAGCGGAGAACCGGTAGGAGGTAAGTGGGGCAGAAGCTGACGAATAAGCCGAGGAGGAGGATGTCCAAGACGAAGATGCCACTGAAGGAGATCGGTGGAGGAGGAGTAGGCAGAAAGAGCGGAAACATCATCGAGAAAGTAGAGGCCGCCGCTCTCAGTCCCAGTAGCAATCGTCCGCTGGTCCTCGGGTCCTGAAAAGAACAAGTAGTGGGAGTGAATAAAACAGAGCACTGAAGTTGCCGGCATAAAGTAGTAACGGATAACAAGTTGCACGGGAACTTCGGGACATAGAGGGTATCCTCCAAGCAAAGCGATGGAGTGAGTTGAACCATGCCCGTCCCATGAACCGGGACGGGGAACCATCCGCCACACGAACCGGGGGTAAGCGGTCATGGGTCTCAAGACGGGAGAAGCAATGGGGATTGCCCGTCATATGATTGGTGGCACCGGAGTCAATCAGCCATTTACCTTGGGTAACGACGTGGGCACTACCTGACGTCGTGGCCACAGAGGCAGACGGCCGAGAAGAGGCGGAGGCCGAAGGAGCATCACCGGAAGGGCGAAGATGAGGATGTTTCTGCCAGCAGCGGTCAACAGTATGGCCAGTACGACCACAATGAGAGCAGAGAAACCGGGAGGAACTTCGGCCGCCAGAGGAGCCACGGCCACTGGGGCCCCCCCGTTGAGCTTGGTGAGCAGAGGAGTCCTGAAAAGGGGGGAGGCCAACAGAGGCCGCTGGAGGAGTGAAGTAACGGCGGCAATGCGAGCCGCGGTGGCATCCAAAGTAGGAGATTCCGCCTCACCCAAGATCTGCTGGCGGATCATATCATAAGAGTCGGGAAGGCGAAGAAGATAACAAACAACCAGGAGTTCCTGGAAGTGTTTGTGCTGGTCGGCCAAGTCCGCGGAGAAGGGCGATTCTGGAGGATTTCAGCACCAAGGGCCTGAACCTGCTGATAGGCCGCAGCCGGTGACATGGAAGGGCGGGCGAAGAGGTCCGCATAGAGAGTATAAATGCGGGACGTCTGGCCCCCCTTAGAATAGAGAGCAGCGAGGTGAAGCCATGCTGCCTTGACCGTCTCATCATGGCGAATGACGGGAAGGCACTCATCAGAAAGGCTGTTGGCCAGCCAGGTGCGAACAAGAGCATCACTCGCATCCCAGTCATCAAACTCAGGAGAGGTGCGAGGAGGAGGGTCATCGGTGAGGTGATGACGCTTGCGTTGAGAACGAAGGAGGAAGGTGAAAGAAACGCTCCAATCGGGATAGTTGGAGCCCACAAGCTTGGAAAGGGTGCCAAGGTTACCCGAAGGAGGAGGAGGAGAAGGAGCTGCAGGAGTAGTGGTGAGACCGGAGGTAGTCATAGAACCCGAAGCAGAAGAAGCCGCACGAACAGAGGCGGTTAGAAAAACAGAGGAAGCCGCGCGAACAGTAGCGGCTAGAAAGAGGCACTGCGGGGAAGAAGTCGCGCGGACTGAAAAGGCCGAGCGAACAGAAGAGGAGGAGAAGAGCAGGTGACCGCGACCAAGATGCGGGTAAGAAAGAGACAACCCGCACGGTCAGGCAGATCACAGCAGCAGCAAGAAGGCAGGCAAAGGCACGACGGGGAAGAAGTCGCACGAACTGAGAAGCCCGAGCGAACAGAAAAGACGAGAAGAGCTGGCGACCGCGACCAAGATGCGGGGAGAAAGGAACAACCCGCACGGTCAGGCAGATCACAGCAGCAAACCGCGTGGAGAGAAACAACACACACGCGGACAGAGACAGAACGCAGCGACTAGGAAGTCGGAGAGGCAATAACAAGAGGCGCGGCGACAACCAAACAGGTCGCCGCGAAAAAGAGAAGTAGGAGAAGAGAACCAAGCAGGAGCAAGCCGCGCGAACAGGTCGGCGACAAACGACAAGCCGCGCGGATAGAAACAGGCCGCGCGGATAGAAGAGAGGGCAAGCCGCGAAACAAGTCGCAGAATGCCGAAAAAGAAGTCGCGAACAACAGAGGGCGCACAGAATCAGGAGGAAATGACCGTGTGCTCTGATACCATGTTAGAAAGTAGAGACAAGAAGCGAAAAGACGAGAACAAGCGAATAAACTTTTGAATAATGAAATTTTATTATCCAAAAAAGATATCATTTACAAAGGTATGGCCTCCCTTATATAGAATGGAGGAGATAAGAAGAGAGTCTACAAACAATGTGGGACTAAACATTTACAGGCTGAGCGCTAGAATAGTGGAGACCGATCAGGCCGCGCGGTTAGACAGATGGGATAACCGCTCGGCAACACCAGCAGGATAGAACAAGCCGTAGAGAGAGACCGCCAGACCGCCCGGTCTACAAACAGCTGGAACAGACCGCTAAGCCGCTCGGTCAACAAACCGCTGGAACAGACCGCTAAGGCCGCCCGTCTAATACTTCAACATTTACATTAGTCTTCCTCCAAACTCTCACCTGCTCAGAAGAACCAGTTATAACAGTTAATTCTTGCTTGTCGTCGTCACCGACGACCTCCCACAACTCCTCACCCAGAAGATAGCTCTTCATACAAGACTTCCACTTCTTGAAGTTAGTCGCTGTAAGAAGTTCAATGCCAAGACCCCTTGCGTAAGCTCCCTCCATTGCACCAACCACTGATCACAAAGCTTCCAGAAGCGCCGAGCACAATTGAGGTTGATCACTGCTCACTGCTCCAGCCACTGTTCCCTCTAATACCATGTTGAAATTTCTCAAGCTGATCAACTGGTAGTTCTGGTATCAAGCAAACACTTCCAGAGCTATCAAACTGATCACTTGATTATGCGGAAAGTGGGAACCAGGCGCAGGAACACTCCAACCATAAACTGAGTTAGGTAATCAGAAACAATAGAGAGCAACCACAGATCTTGTATTATCAACTATCAACTTTACAAATCAAGGTATACATGGTGAGACATGATTTCGCCAAATACAATTGTGAATCAACAAAATAAGAAGAAAGTTCAAGTCGGGCGGACTGCCTCAGAGACCGCCTAGTTCTCCAAGTCCGCTGAGACCGCCAAGATGCTGCTGTTGCACCACTAATCTACGGAGTCTGCCGTTATTCTGCTGAGATGACTGCTGTACAAGCTGCTGCCGGACTGAAAGTACAGACCGCCAAGTCCACTGAGACCGGTGAACTGGTTATTGAACTTGAACAATTGATGGAGAGAAGACTGGTTGGCCGCCAAGTGCGACCTGCTGCAAACCGCTGATTGTAACCGCAAGCTCCACTGGTTCCTGACCGCAATCAGAACCAGACTCATGGCTTCACAGTGCTAGCCGCGCAACCTGCAAACAGCAACTAGTTATTCTCAAACCGCGTGGACTACAAAACCGAGGCCGCAATAATTAATCCGTGCTCAACTTACTGTCCATTCAGTTACTATTGAAGTGAAGGGGGTCCTATTTATAGGTGGGGTGAGGAGTGTGGTCACCGCCCCAGTGAATAGAGTCACCACCCCAGCTCCCAGCTAGCACAACCCAGTCCACCGAGTCCGCAAGGATAAGGCCGGAGCCGATTCACCACACCAAGTCAGGAAGCCAGTCCGCAACCTGGCGGACACCGCAGTAGTCCGCACGCTTCGTAGCACACATACCAATAGCCCACATACTGCACCAGTCTGTATGCTACATGCGGACACAGCACCAGCCCGCACACCTTGCGAACACTGCACCATCCCGCCACACGAGTCCACGACCAACATGCACAGATCGACCGGTCAACAAGCGGACAACGCGGGCTCTGCGAATACCCTGGACTTGTCACAGAGTGTGACCAAGTCCAGCAACCACCAATCACATGGCACGAGCTCGGCGGACACGAAGCCAGACCGCAAACTCTAAGGACAGTCCGCCACCAAGAGCGTGGTTATCACCCACCGCATCAACAGAGATCAAGGGTATGGACCAATGTAGATCTCGCGATCTCCAAACTCAGTCCGCCACAATGGATACCGCGGATACACCACCAATCCGCCCGGTTACATCAAGGAGAACAAGCAAATAGCTAAACCCCAAGCCGAGCTGACAGAACATTGCCATCAGGTCACAGTAGACAGGCCGCCCAAGCCGCACCATCAGTTCACCCAGGCCGCACCATCACTTAACCCAAACCGTACCATCAGTACGCCCAGGCCGCAGAGTCTGCTCAATCAACCACTTTCACTTCACAATTTTCAACAGTCATTTCAAACTTGACGTCCATACAGAATGCTTTGAGCGCAGTAACATTCTCGAAGTAAATCGTTTTTGCACCCTAGCCCCCTCTCTCGTATGATTCCGCTGCCTGCAAGGATTTTGGCATCGTCGCTGTGATCGTGTAGCAGGATTTTACCGATCAGAGATGCAGGTTTTTATCGCCTCTACTCTCACGTAGGGGTCTCTACGACCCAGCGATCTTTCCGTTTTTGTGATTCCTCCCGATCCTGCGCGGGCGTCTCGGGAAGACAACATGCTTCCACCGCAAAATCCCGAAGAGGGATTCACGTTTTTTCTGTCGCCGATTGCGAGTTTTTCCGCCTCCGCGCGGAAGCAGCCCGCCACTGCTTGCGATTTTCCTGGCCGCCGCCTCCGCAAATCGATCGTCGTTCGATTGGAGAAGGGCTTGTCGTTGTTTGTGATTTGCCTGGGTAGAGAGAATCGGTGATCCGGCGATGATTTCTATGTATCCGACCGTTTGCCTACCGTCGGCTCCTCCTGGCTGGGTGTTTTGCTGATCCCTTGCGTGCCGAGGAGGAGCTTGCTGATCCTGTAGGTATCCTTGTAAGAACCTACCGAGGAGTCCTTGGCGAATTAAGCTTTCAATCTCATCCTTCAGTCGTGTGCACTCCTCAGTGGTGTGTTCGGTCGCTTGATGAAATTCAAAATACTTTGACTGATCATTTCTGGAATTAGGGGACAATTTCTTGGAGCGGTGCAGAGCCGAATCGTCCTGGATGGCGTAAAGTACGTTCGTGCGGGTGGTATTTAACAAAGGGTATTCTCGGGGTTTCTGGTCTCTCTAAAAGTCGCGCCGTCGCTGGCCATTCCGGTGTTCTTCCTGGAACCTTACTTCCTGGGTCTTTGGAGTCTGTTCACCATCCTTTTTGTGCTTCTAGTTTCCATCGAACTGTTGACGATGTGCTTCAATGGCTTCATTTACTGCTATTTTCACCTCTACGCGATGTACGAGGTCTGAGTAGCTAGGGACATTTTCCCTCATCAGAGCTGAGTAGAAGCCACTGGGGCGAAAGTCCTCCAAGAAATACTCCCCTTAAGAGTTTCAGGTCAACTCCTGGAATCTGGAGAGTTTCTGTGGTAAATCGACGGAAAAGGTCTTTCAAGGATTTTCCTTTGTTTTGTCGAATTCCTATCAAATACGAGGGGTCATGAACAATTCTCTGGTTGGCAATGAACTGATAGACGAATTGACTTGTCAGTTCCGCGAAGTTTGCGATAGTTCCCTCCCTCAGGTAATGGACACGGGTACGAGCTTGACCTTTGAGAGTGGCTGGAAAGACTTAATTGGCAGATCAGCTGGTCTGGCACATTATAGATTCTCATGATTGTGGTAAAGTGGTTGATGTGTTCTAATGGGTCGTCTGTTCCGTCGAACGTTTCAATATTCGGTAGTTTGAAGTCATGCAGGATCAGATGGGCCAAAACCCGAGGTGCAAGTGGAGAGCCTTGGTGAAGTGGTCGGCGAGTGTGGATATCTCGCCGGCCAGCCTATCTGTATTCCTTGGCTGGTGCGGGAGGCGCTCTCATATTTCTGAGCAGGGCGAGCATCTCGGTCTACTTCTCCTCCATCTATCGAACTCTTCCTTCCAATGTTGTCACTAGGACAAGAACAGTTTCTGCTTCGAGAGGCACATCCACAAGTGAATGAGAGCAGACTGGTTCAGTGCCTCCTCCTGGATGGACGCTTCGGCTGTTTGGGCGCTTCTTTTTGCCATTGAAACAATTCCTTGAATACTGTCGGGTCAAAAGTTCTATCTTTTGGAGGATGTTGGGAATCGTGTTCCCACAGACGACGTCAAACTATTGCGGTCTAACTTGACGTCCCGGTTGGATCGGAATAACCTGGACCGTCTTAGCTCTTAGAACAGTCGAGCGCGCACACAGTCAATGTAGTAGATCAATCGTAGACGCGAAGTTTTTAACGAGGAAAAACCCCTCAACCGGGTAAAAAACAATGTGACCGGATCTGTGCCGATCAAAGTGCACTATTTTCTTGTTGTTACAACCTGTTCGTCGAATCGATGGCGACAGACCGCCTCTCGTTACAATTTTTGGGTGAGAGAACACTTAGTATACAGTGGATGACGGGCCGTCGCGCTTTTAGTTTGTTACAAACTGCATTTTACAACATTGGGCTTCACTGAACGTTCTGCTGGCACTGAACGTGGGAGCGGAGCGCTTGAGTTTGTGGTTGCGAAGGTCCTTTGGGAACTGAGCGATTGGGCTTCGTCAGGTGGCTTGAACGTGACTCGTACGTGGCTCGTATGTGGCTCAGGTGCGGCTTGAGTGCGGCTCGAATGCTGATCGTAGGAGAAATTTGGCAGAGCTTCGACCTGAGGAAGAAGAAGGCTCGGAGGAAAAGGTGAGAAATGAGGAGGCCTGAGGCTCCTTTTAGAGCCACCGGGGGTGGTTATGGTGGTTACGCGGCTATCTGCACACCATAACCTATCCACACACCACAACCACCCTCATAAATATTTTTGCTATAGTTTGGGGGTGTACGTCATGATAATTAATCCCGCTATTTGCACCTTAATTAAATTAATAAATAAAATTCTCACACTAACCCGGCGGTTAGTGGGTGGTTACACGTGGATTGGACAATGAGGAACGACCCCAAACGATCGGACGGCGGGGACGGGCTCCCACAGGCAGCCGACGAACTTGCCTCCAATCTCGCCGGCGAGGGAATGACCGTCGGGGACGGCCGAGGAGGGGCGACCGGCTTGGCCACGCACTGGCGGCCGAGGAGGAGGCGGCCGGCAGACGCTCTCTCGGCCGCAGCCGGCGGCCGAGAAGAAGGGCCGTCATGGCTGCTCCGTCGGTCGTGCGCCTGAGGCCGAGGAGGGGCGGCCGACTCGACTGCGTTCTAGGTCGCGGCAGGCAGCCGAGGAGGAGTGGGTGCCGCGGCCTCTCCCTCGGCCTCCCGCCGGCAGCCGAGGGGAAGTGGCCGGCACGACCTCTCCCTCGGCCTTGCGCCGGCGGCCGAGGGAGGGCCGGCCGGTGCGGCCGCTCCATTGGTCGCTCCCTGGGCCGCGCGTCGGTGGCCGGGCAGGGGGGGCTCGGCCGCTCCCTGGGCCGCGCGTCGGTGGCCAATGGGACTGCCGACGTCCAGGGATGACGCCGGCCACCCGGCGCAGGCTAGGCGACGTCCGCGGCGGTTCTGTTGTTACGAGTGATGGGATCGGCGCGCGGGGGACCGCCGACGTCCAGGGATGACGCCGGCGACCCGGCGTAGGCTAGGCGACGTCCGCGGCGGTTCTGTTGTTACGCGTGATGAGATCGGCGCGGGGGGGGGGGGGGGGGGGATCGGGCGCGGTGATCGCGCGTGCAGTCAAACTCATGATCCCACTATTTTTGGTGGAGATCATGGGTGGTGTGGTTATGTGCACACCCATCATTATAAAGATAGATCTCATTCCCCGTTGGGATTTAGGGTTACGCCTATAAATACCCCTGCTGGGGGGAACATGAAGGTCGTTCCAAATTTGATGGTCACACGAGATGCTTCGAGTGCAGTAACAATTTCTTCTCGAGGTTCTGCCCGACAGAAACCCTGATTTCTTCATGATTTCTGCTAGGACATAAGGAGGTCGACGCCATTCTGGTCACAATAGGTTTATTTCCATTGTTTACTTTGTAACTGACTTAATTTGATCACTAAATATCATTAGTGATCAAAATTCAACATCTAGTCACAAAACTTTTGTCACTAAAAATCAATTTTCTTGTTGTGCAAACTTAATTAATATTGCGCGTAAAGTATTAGGGAAGATCGTGTTCGGCCAGAGTTTTGTCACCACTATAACTCTATGTGGTTGCCATCCTTTGTGGCTGAACTTATTTAAAGAGCAAAGATTCATCAATGTCGGTCAAAGATTCATCCTCCATTAAAACCTTGTAGATTGGAGCTTTATGTTCAATCAGCAGACATTGATGAAGACGAAGCTTTACAGCTCCCTCCACTGCAACGCACTTTACAAGAGGAAATAATAAAACTCACAGGGCTTTCCTTCCAAAGCAAGAATTCTATTGGCAAACGCAAAATAAAGAGTTAATCAAACACTCATTGCTTTTCGAAAAGTGAAAGAAGGTGGCTAGCTAGCTTTATTGAATGTTCATGGCTAGCCCCCTTTTGCAGGCACCATGATTCAACCGTGTGCGCATGAAAATATATATGAAGTGATTCCCTGCTTGTATTTGACACCAATCACTAAAGTTGATTTAATGAGAAGAATGATGCAATTGATATGCGAAAGGCTCTCTTTGGGATGGTAGTGGCAATGGGAAAAGCTCTATTCTCAATATCACTGTAGTTTTTGAAGCATTTGATTTTCCTTGAAGGGTGGTATAGGCCTATATATATATAACATAAAAGAGAACTACAAAACAATGTCATGGTGAACAAGGTGAAAAAACTCATGGGATTGGGGCATACCCCTTTCCCATTCAAAATTTGTATCACATGCAAGCTTGACGATCGAATCAGCAGAGGCATTTGATTTTCCGGTGATGGGTAAAATACACTGTCCCAAAAAACGTGTTTTCATGACTTTTCCGTATTTTCATGCTTCTCTTTCTGTATGTCAGCATCCATCTTCTCCTCATACCACTGCTTTTTGCATGTCAATCACTTTTCTTATCACTGCTTTTCAGACAAACAGATCTAATCCCACCACTGATTACCCACCATTACTTTTCATGCAGTGATAGCTCTCCTAAACAGAGCCAAAGTTTATGTCATCACTCTCATAAATGAGTGCAATCACTTCATGGTGTTGATGTAGAGGAAAACATGAGAAAAGAAGCCGGATCTTAGAGTAGACCTAGAACACTGGAATCCACCAAAAGTAGCAAAGAACCTTGGCCGCTATGTTTTCCAATAAAAAGATTGAAAGTTTTATTGTCAAATGACTTAGTAACCCTTATATAGTTATTATACAAATAGATATTAGTAGCTAGTGATGAAAATACAAAATAAAGTGCACACACACAATTAACTTCGGCATCAAGCCCATATCTCCCAAATGAGAAAGAATTTGCGCTTTTTCGAAATGATGTTGCAACATTCGGTATCTCCTCATGGATCAAAATTTGCGGCTATCAGGAACATAGTGGCGTATGCCTATGTTCTTGGTCTGACCGCTAGGGCTTTTTGCGGTCCAATTGATCCATATAGTTAGCCAATACTTGTTTGACAACAACTGTCCAAGTTGGTGATGCACGCACGATAATGCGTATATGTCCATGCATACACGCCCTTTCTAGGATGACCTAGCACTAGGACGTCACGTAAGAGACTTTGTAATGAATGAAGGGTTATTTAAGTTGCATGAAGTCCGAGTCGATCTCCATTATTTTAGATAGAGACCCAAAGGTAAACTTTTGTAATACTTTTAGCAAAGCATTAGGAATCAACTTGAATTCAATGCAACTTACCATTCACAGACAGATAGCTCACGTATAACAATAGCTATCAAGCTAGCATTTATGAAGATTTCTATGGTTGATCTTGCAAAACACCAATTGTTACATAAACTTTAATCATTTCCTAGATAAAGGAGTCGACATCATATGTTGTTTTTGGAAAATATAGATTAAATTTTAATAATTGTAAAATACCTAATCTAAGGAGATGAGGTTGACCCAATACATGATTGTTTGCAATTATTTAATTTGAGAAAATTTTAAAATTTAATTATTTTCATTTTATCATCTCTAAAAGCAAGTATTAATCTCAAGATTCTATTTTTACATAGACTTTGCTCTCATTTCTACTAGAAGGTCATACACATAATAACTAATATGGTAGTATATAATATTTGCATATTTCATTTTCTACTTTTTTTATTATTTTTATTATCTTTACTATGAAATAATAAATTAAGTGCAAGGGTATATGATGAGTGCTTGTTTATATTATTATTTCATATCATTTGCATTAGAAAAAACACTCATTTTATATTCTTTTTTTTAATATTTCATACATTTTTCAATTGTTTTTGCATGTGTTCTCACGATAAAGAGTAGGAATTGAAAAAAGTGTCACAAGGAGGAAATAATGAGAGGGTTGAGGAGTGTTGAAACTGTTGAAGTGGGAGTGAAGTGGAGTGGGCCGGTCTGATAGGGCAGATCGCAGAGATCGCCGACGGCCTGACGAATAGCTGATGACGGATAGCCGGATTTGGGTTGGCTAATCTTCTTTCTTGCGGTATGGTTCAGCAATCACCCTGAGAGGTAATCGGGCGGTTAGCTTTGTCTAACCGTGGCTGTTGCGGTCTGGACTGTGAGACCGCACAGTCCGTTTGGAACTGACAGGTTCTCTGTTTCGCAAGGAGGCAGACGGTTAGAGCGGTCTGCGGAGGCTATCCGCACAGTTCGTTGGGACCAACTTGCGCGGGTTGATGCCAGAGTTCGCTGGATTGTGTTGACTTGTTCACGGTTGTGACAAATCTAGTTGGTTTCCTAGTCGCGGGCTGTAGTTGTGCGGTCTCGAAGCGGAGACCGCAAAACTGCGCGGTCTGGCGGCGGAGTCCGACAGATCTTTATATGAGCGGACTTGGCTCAGGACGCGTGGTTGGATTACTCTAAGTCCACGCAAACTGAGGTTGATGTCCGCTCGGCTATGCAAACTGGTTGATCTTTTCGTGTAAGCGGATAGGTGGTTTATCGCGCGCGGACTGACGCTGGTATCCGAACTTATGCGGATAGGTTGTGCTAGCTGCAGGACGACGACAGTTATCCTATTGCTATGTAAGGTGTTCACACTCCCCTTGCCGCCTATAAATAGGGGTCCCCGGCTCGTCATATATAATGAGAACAACGAGAACTCAGCTTGCGTTTTGATCTTGCGGTTACAGTTTTCTAACCGGCGTGACTAAGCGAAGTTAACTTATCTGTGCAGGCTGTGTGGCTATCACTGGGCGACTAGGCAACTAGTTGGAAGATTCAGTGTGGAATAGTTCGCGGTTACAGTTAGTGGTATACAGCAGGTCACGGTCTCAATGGCTTGAAGTCACTTCCTCGTAGTTGCGGTTAGTTCGAGTAATTCGACCGGTCTATCATTGTTCAGTTCATCAGCATTCAATAACAGGCAGTCTGCGCGACTTGGTTGTAGTTTAGCGATTTGGCGGTTCCAGCGGACAGGGCTTGCGGTCAGCGGCTTGTGCGGTCTATGCGATTACAGTTTGCAGACTGCGTGGTTTCTCTTGCTTGTATTTTCTGTTTCCATTTGGTACATTATGAATCATGTCTCACAATATATACCTTGCCTTGTAAAGAAGTTGTTGATAATTCCAAGTTTCATACTCTTGTGCTTCTATTGTTGCTGATTTCTACTTGACTTTGTTGTGGTTCAGTGTTTCTATAACCTTTCTCGGCTTCCTAAAAAATTTTCACATGGTATCAGAGGGGTGTTAAGGAGTTAATAGTTCATTAACTTCAGAGGTGTGCTATTCCTTGGAAGTTCAAGTAAATCAGATTTGAGCAATGGAAGCCGGTTATGCAAGAGGTCTTGGAATTGTGCTTTTGACACAGACCAAATTCAAGAAGTGATGGTCTTGAATGGAGAGTTATCTTCTGTGTGAGGACCTTTGGGATATCGTCGTTGGTGATGACAAGCAAGAAGTGGTTGCTGCTATCGGGAATGTTGAAGTGGTGAGAGCTTGGAGGAGGACGAATGCAAAGGCCGAGTCACTCTTAAGCGGGCTATCTCACCGAAGTTATTTGACCACATCATCGTATGTCGGTCAGCAGCTGAAATCTAAATGGCCTTGGATGTCCCGTTCAACGAGAAGAACGTAGCTCGACTATATTTCTTGGAGAATGAGTTAGCGAAGGCCACTCATGGCGACTTGTCCATATCATCCTTCTTTCTGAAGATGAAGAATCTCTGTGCTAAAATATTGGCATTGGACCCGGAAGAGCCTAACTCAGAGGAGAAGCTGAAGAGACACTTCATCCACGCACTGCGGAAGGAGTATGTTTCCTTTGTAACTTTTGTGCAGGGCGGGGCCAATCAACCATCGTTGCTCGAGGTAGGAAACTTATTAGCTTTGCAGGAGAGCTTGGGATACAGATGGATGGAGTTTCGATCTCAGGGGGAGATAGAGAAGTTCTCTTCTCTGACAAAAAGAAGAGATGGGACGAGAAGAAGAAAGTTGTTAGCAATGGACTGTTTTCTTCATCATAGTAGGAGAGGAACAAGGCTCCTAAGCAAAATGATGATAAGAAGAGAGAAGGACCTCAATGTTACAGGTGAAACAAGCTTGGTCACATCCGAAAGGATTGTAGAGCCAATCTTCAGTCAGGGCATGTTGCAGGGAAAGAAGATGCTTAAGCCAGAGCCGAGGAAGGAGGATGAGGGAGTGTATTTATGACAGACACTTATAATCTTGTACTTGCCTCCATCAAATATCAAGAAGACTAGATTGTGCGCTTGGGGTGTGGTCATCACGTCATCGGGGACAAGTCAAGGTTCTCTTCTCTATAGGACTATAAAGGTAATGATGTTATTGTTACTACTGATGATATTGTACATACAGTAGAGAAGGAGGGGGGCAGTTTCTTTAGGCAGTGATCGGGGGGAACTCACATTGAGGAGTGTGTATCACGTGTCGGGCATGAAGAAAAACCTCTTTTTGGTGACCAACGCTGTAGACGTTGGGTATCACGTTCTGTTCGGCCCGACATAAGTGAAATTTAATTGAAATGTGTCAGCTATGAAAGCTGGCGTCACTCATGTTAGATAGAGGGTTAAGGACTTATTCTTGTTGGCTATAAGTTATTATGTTGATATCGATATTGGACCCGGAAGAGCCTATCTTAGAGGTGAAGCTGAAAAGGCACATCATCCGCGAGCTGTAGAATAAGTATGTGGCCTTTATAACTTCTGTGCAAGGCCGAGCCAATCAACCATCTTTTCTCGAGATGGAGAACCTGTTGGCTTCGCAGAAGAGCTCGGTGAAGCCGATGGCTAGAGCGTCGATATCAGGGAGAGATGGCGAGGCTCTCTTCTTTGGCAAGAAGAAGAGATGGGACATGAAGTATAAAACACTTGTTAGTGATGATCCGTCTTTTTCATCACAGCAGGAGAGGAGCAAGGCTCCTAAGCATGATTACATGAAGAAGCGGGGAGGAGCTCGGTGCTACAAATGTAACAAGCTTGGTCACATCCACAAGGACTGAAAAGTAAATCTTCAGCTGGGGCATGCTGTAGGGAAGGGGGAGGCTGAGTCTAGAGCTGAAGAAGGAGGATGGTAGAGTGCCTTCATGATGGGCACTTGTGTTGTGCACTTTCATCCATCAACTATCTAGGAGGACTGGATCGTGGACTCGGGGTGTGGTCATCACCTCACCGGGGATGAATCTAAATTCTCTTCTTTGCAGGACTACGAATAGGCTAACCGCCCGACAAGAACTATAAAGAGTAGACAAGCCGCTCGTGGAGACCGCTAGACCGCCCTGTCTTCAAGTCGCCTGCATCAAACCAGTAGACTTCCCTGTCTCCAATCAGCAACATCTCGACTACCAACCCGCTGGAGAGAAACAGTCAGACCGCGTGGTCTTCAAGCCGCCAGGGTCAGACCGCCAGACTGCCCGGTCATCATACAACAACACTCCCCCTTAAGCTAGAGCATATATCAATCATGCCTAGCTTGTCGCAAATTTGAAAAAAGGAACCGGACACAGGCTTGGTGAAGACAGGTTGCGCGAACAGAAGAGAAAAGACCGCGAAGACAGGGCGCACGAACACATAGAAAAGACCGCGAAGACATGTCGAGCGAACACAGATAAAATACCGCGCGGACAGAAGAGACAAGGTCGCTCAAACAGAAGAGACAACGTCGCGAAGACAGGTCACACGAACAATGAATATACAAGGTCGCACGAACAAAGAAGAGACAAGGCCGCGCGAACAAAGAAGAAGCGAAGACAAGGCCGCGCGAACAGAATCAGGTGGAAAAAACTAGAGTCCTCTGGTATCAGAGAGAGCCATAGAAGAGAAGAGAGAGTCAAAACAAGGCCGCGCCGGCCATACGGTTGATCGATGCTGGATGAAACATCCACATCTTCGCCCCTCTGGGGACGCTTCCACCTCCTCTTCGAAGCAGTCCGCCTTAGTGGTCACGTCTTCAGGTAGTGCCCACATCATTACTCAAGGTAAATGATTGATCGACTCTGGTGTTACCAATCATATAATCGACAATACCTCAGTGTTTTTCTCTCCTAGAAACACATGATCGGTTACCCCTGGTCTTTATTGCATACGACTCTCCCTCACCAGTCATTGGGACGGGAGTGGTTCAAGTCACTCCGTCTCTTCGCTTGGCAGATACTCCCTACGTGCCCAAGTTTCCTTTCAATTTATTATATGTTACTTCTTTGTGCAAGCAACTACAGTGTTCCGTCACATTCACTCCTACTTCTTGTTCTTTTCAGGATCTAGTCTCTCAACGGACGATTACTACTGGGACTGAGAGTGGCGGACCTCTACTTCCTTGACAATGTTTTCGCTCTGTTCGCCTTCTCCTCTTCTACAGACCTTCTGCAATGGCATCTTTGCCTTGGTCATCCTCCTCTACGACTTCTTCATCGGATTTTGCCCAACCTCCCTCTGCACAGTCCTCCTCTCAACTGTGACGCATGTTAGCTTGGCAAGCATTGCCGCTCCTCCTTCCCACCAAAGTAAGGTCGTGGATCTTCCTGTCTGTTTGATCTCGTTCACTTCAATCTCTGGGGTCCTACTCCTATCCTCACCATAGGTCGGGGTAGTTCATATTTTGTAACTTTTATTGATGATTTCTCTCGATTGTACGTGGGTGTATCTCTTAAAAGATCGCTCTGAATTATTCTCTGTATGGACAACTTTTTATTTTATGATTAAAACTCAGTTTGATGTCTTTATTATATCTTTCGCTCTGATAATGTCAAAGAATATCTTAGTTATGATTTTTCTTCTCTCTATATGCAAAATGAGATTATTTATCAAACTAACTGTGTCTATCCCTCACAGCATAAAATGACGTGGCAAAAAGCAAAAAAACTGTCACCTCCTTGATGTCGCTCGCATACAATGATGACAAAGATGCAGGTTCCTCGCTCCTATTGGGGCTATGCCATTCTCATCTCCTGCTATCTCATCAATCACATTCCCTCCACGGTTCTCCACGGTCAAACTCAATTCTCCATTCTCTATCCGAGCAAGGATTCGTTTCCTCTCCCTCTACGTATCTTTGGGTTGCATGGCCTTTGTGCACTCTCCCTCCGCCACCCGCGACAAACTCTCTCCCACGTGCCACCAAATGTGTCTTTCTGGGTTACTCTACCACTCAGAAATGTTATTGTTATTTTTACCCTGTTCTTCGTAAGTAGTTCATCTCTATGTATGTCACCTTCTTCAAAAATGCGTCCTATTTATCTCGCGACTCCTCTTCTCTTCCCGATATTCCTGCTTCTCCTACCATCCCCTCCGTCCCATCTACACCTACCGAGATTTCTCCTCCTCCATCGTGTCCACCATCTCCTACTCCTCTCTCCCTGCCCCCACTATCTTCCTCTTCTCCGCAGCTATCTCTCTCTACCCCCGGGCCAGCTCTCTCTGCCACGGATACTCCGGATACTGAGAAACACGCCGACCTGGATCTTCTCATTGCTCTTCGCAAAGGGGTGCGGACATGTACCCAGCACTCGCTAGCTGCTGTTATTTCCTATGCTCGTCTTACTCCTTATCGCAGGACTTTTGCATTGGCGATCTCTGCCACTGTCACTCCCCGTACCTACCAGGAAGCCCTTATTGTTCCTCATTGGAAGACTGCCATGGATGAGGAAATTGTCACCCTCACTGAGTGGGGTACATGGAACCTTGTTTCTCCTCCGTTGGGTACCAATGTTGTTGGCTGTCGCTGGGTATTTATTGTGAATTTCAGTCCGGACGGCAGTGTGGATCGTTATAAGGCATGCCTTATCGACCAAGGCTTCACTCAGACTTATGATGTTGATTATTTTGACACATTTTCTCTCATTACTCGTCTCAGCACTATTCAGGTACTCTTCTCTGTGGCCCCCAACAAGGATTGGCCCATTTCCCAACTGGATGTCAAGAATACATTTCTATATGGTGATCTTCAGGAGGATGTATACATGGAGCAACCTCCTAGGTATGTTGTTCGGGGGAGACACGTGTATGCAGGCTGAATATGGCCATCCATGGCCTAAAACAAAGACCTCAGGCTTGGTTTGACAAGTTTAGCGGCATTGTACAAGATGTTCTGTTGATCACCCATTGTTCATTCACAAAACCTCCCTCTGATATCATGCATGAACAAGAAAAAAAGACCGAAATTTGGAATAATAGAAATTTTTATAATTCAAAAAAGTAAGTATTATAAAGGTATAACCTCCCTTTTATAGAATGAAGGAGAGGGGAAAGATTACAAATAAGCAATGTGGGATAATTAATTACAGGTACAAGCAGCTATACACAAAAACAGACCGTACAAGGCGTGCAGTTAGACGAATAGGCTAACCGCCCGATAATAACTATAAAGAGTAGACAAGTCGCTCGGGGAGACCGCTGGACCGCCCTGTCTTCAAGTTGCATGCATCAAATTGCCAGACTGCCTTGTCTCTAATCAACAACATCTCGGCTACCAAACTTCTGGAGAGAAACCGCCAGACCGCGTAGTCTTTAAGCCGTCAGGGTCAGACAGCCAGACCGCTCGATCTTCAAGCCTCTAGGGTCAAACTGCCAGACCGCCCGATCACTATATAACAACACAGTAGAGAAGGATGTGAAGGTTTACTTAGGCAGTGATCGAGGTCCACTCACTTTGAGAAGTGTGTATCATGTGATGAGGATGAAGAAAAACCTCTTCTTGGTGGTAAACATTTTTGGCGCTGGGTATTACGTTCTGTTTGGCCCAACGGAAGTGAAGTTTCTCTGAAATGTGTCATCTGTGAAAGCTGACGTCACTTAAGTCGGTAGGAGAGTGAAGGACTTGTTCGTATTGGTAACAAGTTCCTATGTTGAGAAGATGAGAGCTAATGACAACGCGACTATATGACATGTGAGTGCGGGCATGTTGGGATGGATAAGCTAAAGGCTATGACGGTGAGAGGCCTGGTGCATAGATTGCCTAGCCCTTCATCTTTTGGAGATGATCTGTAACAACCCCATCCGTTCATATGGTATATTCTAGAAGATCCGGCCGGGGCCCCACAGTATATATCACAAAACAGGCGTTGAAGGTACATGATGATACCAGAGTAGCGCATCGCACCTATCACAAATCATTCTAGCGGAAGCCTAGACTACAACTGGAACTCCTCATGAATGTCCAAACATAAAACTCCACATTTTATACAATATAGGAATGTCTTACAACAAGTACAAAGAGTTGGCCTTATGGCCTTACAGGGCTTTCAAACAGTGGCCTAAACAGATTGGCGCGCAGGCCGGCCACAATTAAAGAAAACACACAACAGTTCGAAAGAGCCTTCGAGGGCTAACAGCAGTAGCAACAACACCAGCAGGAACATCAACCTCTATGTGTCCCGCTCGGCTCTCCAGCACCTGTATAAGGACAATCCACCCAACGGTGGCAAACAAAAGCAACGGTCAGCGTTCAGCTGACCAAATTATAACGACTCTACCCCTTCTCTCGGGGCAGCGGTATTTTTCCCTGCAGGCATATCAAATCACAAGTATGACACTATATCATCAAAATGTGCTTTCACGCACATAAGCCATCACAACCGTTCGCCACCCGGCCCAACGGTTCGTGCACTCAGGGCACATTCTTGGTGTTTTGGCAAAGTTCTTGCCCACCACCGTAGTAGGGTCACAACCCAACGGTAAATCTCTTGAGCATTTACTCCATGGCGTGCAGCCGGAGTTAGTCTTCCTACACCGGGATGGCCCGTATCCCCCCATTGTGTCATGGCGCGCAGGCCGAAGACTCTTGCTATGCGCTCCAACAGACCGCACCTTTGGTCTTACGTCGGACGGACATAGCGCAGGTCGGATCCTCCACCCCCCGTTGCTCAAATCGCCTTGCATTCTCTGAGTACAGCGTACTCCTGGCTATATCAAAGGCGCGGGTCGGTCTCACCAATCCTGTTCTTGGCATTCAATCCTGGGCATATCGTGATACCCATTTCCTTAGCACAACAGCGGGTCTTTCCTGGGCCTCCCAGTACTTCCTGTGACTCTCTTCACAGGTGGACACCGCACAAGCACAAATGTCAGGGGTCTTTCCTGGCTATCATGCCAGTACTTCCTGTTACTTGCTTCACAGGTGGACACCCTACGACACCAAGCATCACAAAGGGCCTTTCCTGGTCACACCAGTACTTCCTGTGCCTCATTCACAGGTAGGACCCAAAAACATCACATGGCTATTTTTCCTGGGCTACCACACCAGTACTTCCTGCTACTCCTTTTCGCAGGCATAACCCGTAGACTCCTTAAACTACACGTTATCACGGAGTCTTCTCCGGTTCGTATGCAACATCACCAATCCAGACCAACCTGTCCAGATGGGCATCACACAGCATGCCTATTCTGTACTCCATTTCCGGATCTATATGCTAACAAAGGGGATGTCAAGCATCCACCCAAAGATTTCCAAAATCAGCAACCTCTTGGTGGGGGAAATCATAAGATATGCCAAAAAGAAAGCCTTCTCATGGCTAGGAAGAAAAGTCGTTACCCTTGACGATCGCTTCGGTGCCATGACCTCAAAGCTTGCTTGAAAGACTCGCAAGAGCGTTTCCTCCGCAACGCCGGCTTCGGATTTCTCGTCGGTAAACAACAGCACCACCACCAGCAGCCCCTTTCCTTCTTCCTCCTCCTTTCTCTCTCTCTTTCTCTTAACTTGAAGAAAGATCAAGGCCAAATAAAATGAGAATCACTTCTCAACTTTCGGCCTTTAAGAAAAAGAGGAAGAAGCTTCAGCCCTTGGATCCCAGCTGAAGGAATGGACGGCCACAGAACTGCCAGAAATGCTAAATTTGACCTGACACGGCCGTGTCCAAGGCCGTGTGCCTGAAGCGGTGGTCAACCGACTTATCCAAACCAGTGACACGCCCATGGAACACACCTGTGTCATGGGCCGTGTCACCAACACGCCTTCAGACACGCCCGTGTCTGTGCCCGTGTTCCTGGGCGAAAAAAATCCCAAAACATCCCGAGACTTCACACGGCCTGTGACATGCCCGTGTCCAAGGCCGTGTGCCCAGACACGGCACAAAGACACGCCCTGTTGAAAACCTTCGGCGGGCTGAGTTCGTCGACCTGATTTGACACGCCCTGTGACACGCCCGTGTCACAGGCCGTGTTCAAACCTCTCGACACTCAACACTCACGTCTCGACACTCGACGATCGTCGAGTAAAAGTCGTCGAGCACACAACACGGCCTTGGACACGCCCGTGTCCTGGGCTGTGTGTCTCCTCTCGCAAAACAGGCGGTGAAGGTACAGGATGATACCAGAGTAGCACATCGCACCTATCACAAATCATTCTAGCGGAAGCCTAGACTACAACTGGAACTCCTCATGAATGTCCAAACATAAAACTCCACATTTTATACAATATAGGAATGTCTTACAACAAGTACAAAGAGTTGGTCTTATGGCCTTACATGGCTTTCAAACAGTGGCCTAAACAGATTGGCGCGCAGGCTGGCCACAATTAAAGAAAACACATAACAGTTCGAAAGAGCCTTCGAGGGCTAACAGCAGTAGCAGCAACACCAGCAGGAACATCAACCTCTATGTGTCCCGCTCGGCTCTCCAGCACCTGTATAGGGACAATCCACCCAACGGTGGCAAACAAAAGCAATGGTCAGTGTTCAGCTGACCAAATTATAATGACCCTACCCCTTCTCTCGGGGCAGCGGTATTTTTCCCTGCAGGCATATCAAATCACAAGTATGGCACTATATCATCAAAATGTGCTTTCACGCACATAAGCCATCACAACCGTTCACCACCCGGCCCAACGGTTCGTGCACTCAGGGCACATTCTTGGTGTTTTGGCAAAGCTCTTGCCCACCACCGTAGTAGGGTCATAACCCAACGGTAAATCTCTTGAGCATTTACTCCATGGCATGCAGCCGGAGTTAGTCTTCCTACATCGGGATGGCCCGTAGCCCCCCATTGTGTCATGGCGCGCAGGCCAAAGACTCTTGCTATGCGCTCCAACAGACCGCACCTTTGGTCATACGTCGGACGGACATAGCGCAGGTCGGATCCTCCACCCCCCGTTGCACAAATCGCCTTGCCTTCTCCGAGTATAGCGTACTCCTAGCTATATCAAAGGCGCGGGTCGGTCTCACCAATCCTGTTATTGGCATTCAAGCCTGGGCATATCGCGATACCCATTTCCTTAGCACAACAACGGGTCTTTCCTGGGCCTCCCAGTACTTCCTGTGACTCTCTTCACAGGTGGACACCGCACAAGAACAAATGTCAGGGGTCTTTCCTGGCTATCATGCCAGTACTTCCTGTTACTCGCTTCACAGGTGGACACCCTACGACACCAAGCATCACAAAGGGCCTTTTCCTGGTCACACTAGTACTTCCTGTGCCTCATTCACAGGTAGGACCCAAAAACATCACATGGCTATTTTTTCCTGGGCTACCACCCCAGTACTTCCTGCTACTCCTTTTCGCAGGCATAACCCGTAGACTCCTTAAACTACACGTTATCACGGAGTCTTCTCCGGTTCGTATGCAACATCACCAATCCAGACCAACCTGTCCAGATGGGCTTCACACAGCATGCCTATTCCGTACTCCATTTCCGGATCTATATGCTAACAAAGGGGATGTCAAGCATCCACCCAAAGATTTCCAAAATCAACCACCTCTTGGTGGGGGAAATCACAAGATATGCCAAAAAGAAAGCCTTCTCATGGCTAGGAAGAAAAATCGTTACCCTTGACGACCGCTTCGGTGCCATGACCTCAAAGCTTGCTTGAAAGACTCGCAAGAGTGTTTCCTCCGCAACGCCGGCTTCGGATTTCTGGTCGGTAAATAGCAGCACCACCAGCAGCAGCCCCCTTTCCTTCTTCCTCCTCCTTTCTCTCTCTCTTTCTCTTAACTTGAAGAAAGATCAAGGCCAAATAAAATGAGAATCACTTCTCAACTTTCGGCCTTTAAGAAAAAGAGGAAGAAGCTTCAGCCCTTGTATCCCAGCTGAAGGAATGGATGGCCACAAAACTGCCAGAAATGCTAAATTTGACCTGACACGGCCTGTGACACGGCCGTGTCCCAGGCCGTGTGCCTCAAGCGGTGGTCGACCGACTTATCCAAACCAGTGACACGCCCATGGAACACGCCCATGTCATGGGCCGTGTCACCAACACGCCTTCAGACACGCCCGTGTCTGTGCCCGTGTGCCTGGGCGAAAAAAATCCCAAAACATCCTGAGACTTCACACGGCCTGTGACACGCCCGTGTCCAAGGCCGTGTGCCCAGACACGGCACAAAGACACGCCCTGTCGAAAACCTTCGGCGGGCTGAGTTCGTCGACCTGATTTGACATGCCCTTTGACACGCCCGTGTCACAGGCCGTGTTCAAACCTCTCGACACTCAACACTCACGTCTCGACACTCGACGATCGTCGAGTAAAAGTCGTCGAGCACACGACACGGCCTTGGACACGCCCGTGTCCTGGGACGTGTGTCTCCTCTCGACACATCGTCGAGCGAACAATCGTCGACACCAAGGCCGATCGTCGACACAACCTCGGCACGCCCTGCGACACGCCCGTGTCGCAGGCCGTGTGCGCTGACACGCCCTGGGACACGCCCGTGTCCCAGGCCGTGTCACCCAAAAATTTCCTGCTTCAGAAATTTGGACTGTTACATGATCATGTTTATGCGGGATATCAGTATGGTAAGGCTCGTCGCCTTCCGTTTGACAAATCACAGACCAGGTGCAAGACACCGTTGGAGTGCATCCAGGGTGATCTAACAGGACCCACCGTCACCCCTACTCTCGGAGGTAGCAGGAATATGTTGGTTCTTGTTGATGAATTTTCAAGGTATACTTGGGTATACTTTATGAAGGAGAAGTCAGAGGCGTTCGGGAAGTTCGTGGAGTTCAAGAAGCTCGTGAAGGGCCAACTCGGTCTGCGGATCAAGAAGTTGAGAGCTGACAATGGAGGAGAGTTCAACTCAAACGAGTTCTCCATCTTCTGTAGAAAGCAAGGAATCCAGGACACGTCTGTAAGCTGAAGAAGATCCTCTATGGTCTGAAGCACGCGACTCGGGCGTGGTATGGGAAGATTGCAGAATACCTCCAATTTTGCGGATAATTTGCTTCAGACTCAGATTCAAGTCTGTTTGTTAAGAAGAGGGTGGAGCTTCAGGTCTTGGTAATACTGTATGTTGACGATATTATCGTCACCGGGAACGGAGGAAGAAGTAGTTAGGCTAAGGGCTGAGCTAGGAATCAGGTTCGAGATGAAGGATCTTGTGGAGCTCCACCATTTCCTTAGACTCGAGGTAGGGAAGAAGAAGAGTGGTATGCCCATTTACCAGAATGGCTATGCAGAGATAATCGTTAAGCGATTCGACATGTTAGAGGGGAATAACAACTCAACTCCTCTAAAAGTTGGTCTCAAGCTTCGGTGCGATGATGGAAGGGTTCTTTTAGTTCCCTTGGTGTCCAGAGAACTCGTGAGGAGTCTCATATATCTGATGATTACAATGTCAGATATTGCATATGTTGTGGGCCAAGTAAGTCGGTATATGACAGAGCCACGAAAGTCTCATCTGGTGGCGACTAAGAATATTTTGAAGTATGTGAAGTCCACCTCGGACATGAGCCTCTTTTATGAGAGGGACACATGCTTCAAGCTGCATGGTTACTCGGATGTTGATTATGTGGGAGATTCTGATGACTGGAAGTTGACATCAAGATATGTCTTCATGTGCAGAACGATAACTATCTCGTGGTGTAGTAAGAAGCAGGATTCAGTGTCTGTCTACATTACGAAAGCAGAGTACAAGGATTCGGTCTTAACAGTTTGGGAAGTCATCTAGCTCAGGAGATTAGTGGAGGACATCCATGAGGAGGTGAGGGGTCCTACTCTGCTTCGCGGTGACAACCAGAGTGCTCTCAAATTGGTCAATAATCCAGTTTGTCATGCGCGGACCAAACACATCGAGATAGAACATCACTTTGTTTAGGAGATGGTGTTGGAGTAGTCTTTGATGGTTGAGTATGTGTAGAGTCAGGACAACATCGCAGAAATCTTCATGAAGCCACTGTCGAAGGGATCATTTACTCTGTTACAGGGTTTGCTCGGGCTGGTTTCCACTTCTTACTTCAAGAGGGAGTGTTGAAATTGTTAAAGTGGAGTGGGGCGTTCTGATTGGGCAAACCGCACAGACTATAAAGATCATTGTCGGCCTGGCGAATAGCTGTTTGTGGATAGCCGGATTTCGGCTGGCTAATCTTCTCTCTTGCGGTCTGGTTCAACAAGCACCCTGAGAGGTAACTAGGCTGTTAGCTTTGTCTAACCGAGACCGTTGCAGTCTGGATTGTGAGCCCGCATAGCCCATTTTGAGATGACAGGTTCTCTGGTTTGCAAGGAGGAATACTGTTAGAGCGGTCTACGAAGGCTAACCACACAGTTCGTTGCGTCCTACTTGCTCGGGTTGATGCTAGAGTTCGCTGGATTGTGTTGACTTGTTCACGGTTGTCACAAATCTAGTTGATTGCCAAGTCGCGGCCTGTAGTCAGTCTGGAAGCAGAGACTACAGAACTACGCAGTCTGGTGGTGGAGTCTGGTAGATCTTCATAGGAGCGGACTTGGCTCAGGACGTGTGGCTGGATTACTCTATTTCCACGCGCACTGAGGTTGTTGTCCGCTCGGCTATGCGGACTGGTTGATCTTTCCGTGTAAGCGAATAAGTAGTTTGTCGTGCGCAGACTGACGCTGGTATCCACACTTGTGCGGATAGGTGGTGCTAGTTGCAGGATGACGAGTGGTTATCCTATCGCTATGGGCGGTGGTCACACTCCCCCTGTCGCCTATAAATAGGGATCCCCGACTCGTCATATATAATGAGAACAGTGAGAACTCAGCTCACATTTTGATCTTGCGGTTACGGTTTTCTAACCGGCATGACTAAGCGAAGTTGACTTGTCTGTGCAGGCTATGCGGCTAGCACTGGGTGACTAGGCAACTAGTTGGAAGGCTTAGTGTAGAATAGTTTGCAGTTGCAGTCAGTGGTATACAGTAGGTCGCGGTCTTAGCGGCTTGAACTCACTTACTCGGAGTTGCGGTTAATTCGAGCATTTCGCTCAGTCTATCAGCGAGTTCTGTTCAGTTCCTCAGTATTCATTAAGAGGCAGTTCATGCGTCTTGGTTGCAGTTTGGCGATTTGATGGTTTCAGCGGACAGGGCGTGTGATCAGCGGTCTGTGCGGTTATAGTTTGCAGGTCGCGCGGTTCTCTTGCTTGTATTTTATATTTTCATCGGGTACATTGTGAATCAGGTCTCGTAATGTATACCTCGCTTTGTAAAAAAGTTATTGATAATTCCAAGTTTGAGACTCTTGTGCTTCTATTGTTGCTGATTTCTACTATACTTGGCTGTTGTTGAGTGTTCCCTCGACCTTTCTCGGCTTCCTAGAAAATTTTCACAATGAGGAGCAACCTAGAGAAAATGTTGGTCTAATCGAGCCTCAAAAAATGTAAAAACTTTGTGGACGATGCCGCGGTTAAGTCGTAATTAATAAGTTACACTATGTAATGGAGGTTTATTTCAAAATAATTACTTCTATTTATGCATGCGGCCATGGCTCCATTTCGTATGGTGGTGGCGGTCGTGAACGCGGTGGTTATGTGCTGTCGTTCGTGAACGTCCAACCTCACCTAAGAAATTTCATTCACTTTTACGTTCAAAACTAGTCTTATTTTCTTGCTGGCGGTCATAATTAACCAGTGTATTACCAAAGATGCATTCTATGATGGTGACATTTTTGTCCAAACTCATCGGAACAAAAAAATGGTGTCAAACAGACCATATATTATGCTTAATCATGCGGGTGACTAAATTTGGATGTTATTCATGTACGAGTGGTGATCATATCCCTGTATTGCTTTTGTCACCTCATACATCATCGGACGGTGGAGATAGCGCCGTCCAATATCAAATCATGATTGGATGTGGTCTAAATGTGATGGCCATTATTGATTGATGTCTTCAAATTAAGTTTCTGAAATATATGAGTCATCCATCTGATTGTTATTTCATTCAATATAAGTTCAATTAAAGTTTCTCAAATCATACATATCAACAACTGTTAAATGTGACCTGACCACCTTTTTACCAAAGTAATGGGACGCTGTCCCACTCCAAAAGTATACCAGCTGGCGTCACACACCCGGACTATAGTCCGTGCATCTCAACCCCTCTCTGCGGCCTGTATAAGGGTGGAGGGTTGTTGAGGTTGATGCTCGATCTCCCGACCTCCTTGTTGAGGAGTCTTAAACACGGCTTGTAGCTCAATTGGTGTGAGAGCCGGGTTTAAGGCTCCTCATCAAGGAGGTCGGGGGATAGATGACCGACCTCAACAACCCGTTGTGCTTATATAGGGTGCATAAAGGGCCGGGTTGGGGTGCACGGTTGTAGTCCGGGTGTGTGATGCCGACTTGTATACTCGTGGAGTGAGACATTTTCCCGTTACTCTAGTAAAAGGGTGGTCGGGTCACGTTTAACAACATGTTCAATATGAGTTTGGTAGTGTTGCATTCGAAAATTAGTTCACGCAATTGTGCGGGTTTTTTGATCTTCTAAGGATATGTACTTGGTACAAATTGAAGAAGATTATGTATGAATATTCTTATTCTTCTAAACATGCAATTGCTTTATCATATTATTTCCTTTATAAATTATATTTTATGTTTATTATTTGTTTAAATAAGTACAATAATTAGGAATGCTCACTAATACACAAGTATATTTCAAAAAATATTATGACTCATGAGTGAAACTAAGAATTGAACCGGAACCAAACGAAGTTTTTCGGTTTGGAACGGGTTATATGCCTTAAGTACATGGGTCAGTTCAGGTCCCAAAATATCAGAACTACACTTACATAGAACAGTTCTCTGTTTTGGGTGGAACCGATACGAACCGACCTGAGCTGCACCCCTAATTTACTTGCATTATAGAGAGGTCTGCAAGTTGGTCGAAGGAAATAAGGCACGTGCGAGGGTGAAGTTCGACCAAGCAAAATCATGTCAGGCGAACGCCAGATCACTCGGTTCAACCAAGCAGATCGACGCCTTCCAGACACCTGATTCATGTGATTTTCGCACCCAAGAACTCGCAGAGATGCATCCAATCTTGCTCATGGATTTCGTATCATTGCAAGCTTGGTTGATATTTGAACATGTGTTACTTCAAATTTCACTATGGTCATTTACGGGGACCTCCCCATCTAACTTTTAAAATTACCAAAACCTCCCTATTGAAACCGGAAATCGATCTCTGTGGAGTTCGGGACTCGAGTAGGGGGCAACTTGCACCTACTTCTCCCAAGAGAGAGCTCTTGGCCGGTCTCGCAGAACAAATGAATAGACCCTAGGCTGCAGCGCGGAGGTCCCACCACACACCCGGAAGATCTTAGAGCGCTTCCCCTCCCTAGCCAATGCTGAGCTAGGCATCTTGGGGGGAAGAAGAAAACCCGAATCCGCTCCTCTCCAAGGTACCTTAAGTGCCTATTTGTAGTTTTTTGAATCTAGTCTACTGATAGCGGAATTCTGCTTTTTAGTTTTACTAAATGCACCCCAATGTGGTCTGCCAATAGACAAACTCCATTATTTGTAGGGGCTATTATTAGACCGAAATTGGCATCATGGGGGTGGCGAGTGCCTGGTGAAGCGAGCACTCGCTACTCACCCTGATCCTAAATCTTGCCCCTAGGGAGCTGATCTCGCCCTAAGGGGCTTGCACTCGCCCCTGGAGGGCTGAACTCGCCTTTGGGGGTCTGGTCTCGCTTCTGGGTAGTCTGCACTCACCCCTGGAGGGCTGACTCGCCTTTGGAGGTCTAGTCTCGCCCCTGTGTAGCCTGCACTCCCTCTGGGGGTTTGTTATCGCCCCTGGGTAGCCTGCACTCGCCAATGGAGGGCTGAACTAGCCTCTGGGGGTCTGGTCTCGCCCCTGGGTAAGTAAGGTCCTCTAGGCCCTCCTTAGTTGTCTTTAGTCTCGACGAATTACGGGTTATATACTATCCCCGATTTTTTACGAGCTCGGCACGAGTTTAGAAAAAACAATGTAGAACCAGTGGTTCAGAGAAATGGACACTATAAGAAAAGGTCACTCAAAAGCTTGACACCTTCCAGAATCCATGCTGGAGGTGGTTGAAACTCGACACCTACCAGGAGCCCGACTCAACTGGAGGTGGAGTAAACTCGGCACCTCCAAGGAGCCCGGCTCAACTAGAGGTGGAGGAAACTCGACACCTCTCAGGAGCCCGGCTCCACTGTAGGTGGAGGAAACTCGACACCTCCCAGGAGCCCGGCTCAACTGGAGGTGGAGGAAACTCGACACCTCCCAGGATCCCGGCTTAATTGGAGGTGGAGGAAGCTCGACACCTCCCAAGATCCTGGCTCAACTAGAGGTGGAGGAAACTCGACACCTCCCAGAAGCCCAACTTAACTAGAGGTGGAGGAAACTCAACACCTCTCAGGAGCCCGACTCAATTGGAGGTGGAGGAAACTCGATACCTCCCAGGAACTCGGCTCAACTAGAGGTGAAGGAAGCTCTACACATCCCAGGAGCCCGACTCAACTAGGGGTGGAGGAAGCTCGACACCTCCTAGGAGCCTAGCTTAACTGGAGGCGGAGGAAACTCGACACCTCCCAGGATCCTGGCTCAACTGGAGGTGGAGGAAACTCGACACATCCCAGGAGCCCGACTCAACTGGAGGTGGAAGAAACTCGACACATCCCAGGAGCCCGGCTCAACTAGAGGTGGAGGAAGCTCGACACCTCCCAAGAGTTATGCCTTTGAAACGACCTATGCCTTCTTGCCTTGCCAGCTAGTGAGAGCTTGACAGCGAGATCAACTCGGTCTATGCCTTTGAAACGACCTCCGAGTAACGTCTGCCCTGCCAGCTAGAGAGAACATAACAGCGGGATCACCTCGAGCTGTGATGTCAATTTGACCTCTGAGTGCCTTCCTACACTGACAGCTAGTGAGTGTTGGGTTTTACTATACATCACAACACTTGTGTGCAGTGGAAATGGAACAAGAAAATCCAAAATAGTTCGAATCTAGCGATGAACATTAATCAAGAAGTAAAGTGCGGTAAATAAAATTTTACCTTGGAGGGATTGAGTCAATACTCAACCAAGGTGCTCTGATTGATTCCAGCGAACGGCAACGACTGAGTTCCGAGCTTAAAATTGTGTCCATGCTTCCACAGGTGATCCACACGAACGGGAGAACCCATAAACTCTTGTCGCACAAGATCTAGGTCGGAAGATAATATTCTGCATCTTCATAGACTGCTAGGTCTGCTCTAGAAGAGGCGACGACGGCGAGTACAAATGCCCTGGAAACACTTTCCGACGAAGTACTAAGATGATGGACATTTGGCGGCGAGGTCGACGTTCACGGCCTTGGCGGAACAGTTCTGTTGGGAGGGAAGAAGAACTGACTCGTGATTAGGTCAAAACCTATATCCGCGCAAATCAGTAACTTACTTCGCGTGACTTGCTCGGTTTACTCTCTATTATATATATATATATATATATATATATATATATATATATATATATATATATATATATATATATATATATATATATATATATATATACTGAATACCGAGCCAACCCATACCAGCAGACCGCGCCGAACCGGACTTAGAGGAATTAAACTAGACGAAACAGAATTCGTCGAGTATTCACGTTGATATTCGATGAATCAACACTTGACTCAACGAATTGTTGAGTATACACGTCGATATTTGACGAATCAACACTTGACTCAACGAACCGTTGAGTGCACTCAACGCACTCAATGCCTCAACGCCAGATTCGTCGAATCAACACTTGACTCGATGAATCATTGAGTGAACTCAACGCACTCAACACCATCATTCGACGAGTCAACATTTAACTCAACGAAGGAATCGAATGACCTCAACGCTCTCAGCGCCTAATTCGACAAGTCAACATTTGACTTTACGAAGGCGTCGAGTGATCTCAACGCTCTCAACGCCGGATCGACAATTCAACATTTGACTCGATGAAAGCATTGAGTGGTCTCGATGCAGACAACGTCTGGCTGAGTAGACTTGATACACTCAACTCCATCATTCGAAGAATCAACGAGTAACTCGATAAATAGTCAAGTGGTCTCAACATTCTCAACCCTAATTCGACGAATAAACACTTGACTCGTCGAAAGCTTTGAGTGGTCTCGACACACTCAACGCATTGTTGAGTCTAGTCCTTTACACATCTCATGTCAGTGCTTGGTCCTTCACTCATCACATGATTAAGACCAACATAATCCAATCTTCCAAATTCTCCAAACATCCTTATGCGCAACCCTGATAGGCTCATACTGCATTGGCAGTGAGACTACATGTTTGATCACTTGCAGATCACCTTGGTAGCACCAACAGTGAGAGCCTAACAGCGGGATCTTCTCAGGATCCTTCAAAGCCACAACACACCACATCACCCATGGGACAATGCACACCACCTCTCCTTATTTGAAGATCTTCCCTATCATGCCCTCGCAGGAAGATTACTCACGGAAAGAAAAAGAGTTATCTTGAAACTCTTTAAGATAAGCTCGCCATATAAACGAAGTTCCAAGGACTACCTTAGAAAAATAATAGTAAGTTTTACCCTCGGTGGCATGATGCCTTGGAGTGGATAAGCTTCTTGAAGGTAACTTGTGAACATGAGCTCGATGAATGTCAACCACGGATGGGATTATCTCGCGAGTATAGTCTAACACCTACCTTAGGAAAAGCCAACACCCTCGCAGATTGAGGACAACACTTGTCGTATATACACTAGGTCAACCTTTCTGTGGTGCTCACCCATATGGCTTGGACACCTAAAACGATGTCATTGCATGTCATAAAAATACTAATGAGTTTTACCCAAGTACTCGCGGATGCTAACATGCACCAATTATGACAAGATGGAAGTTTCTACCAAAAATGGGCGTGACATCGGAGGGGTGAGGTTCTCAAGTGAACTTATGACCCCCTACGTAGAGGGTTCGGGGGTTCCATCTCGCATCCCCTACTCGACTGACACTCGCCTAACACAGGTCGGGGGGCACTCGCCTGACACAGGCCAAAGGGCACTCGCCTGACACAGCCGAGGAGCACTCGCCTGACACGGGCCAAGAGGCACTCGCCTGACACAGGTCGAGGAGCACTCGCCTGACATAGGCCGAGGAGCACTCGCCTGACATAGGCCGAGGAGCACTCGCCTGGCACTCACCTGGCATAGGCCGAGGAGCACTCGCATGACACTCCCCTAGCACAGGCCGAGGAGCACTCGTCTAGCAATCGCCCGACACTGGCTGAGAAGCGCTAGCCTAGCACTTTGAGCACTATCATGGTGCTCAGATTGCTCGCACGTACCCAAGACTGTCCGAAATCTAACAGTGTTCCATCTCGCATCTTGCGAGTAGGGTATATAAGGAGGGTACATAAGAGTGGATACTTGCAAGTTGATTTGAGCTAGAATTTGCCTAAGTCAGGCCGGCCTAGCTAGTACTCGCCTCTTCCAGCACTCGCCCGATCGGATCTCGCCTTCCTGTCCCTCGCTTCCGACCATGGGACTCGCCTAGAATTTTCTTGTACAGGTTGCGCTCCATACACGCTCATTGCACCAAAGTGTTGAAACTGAAAATCGGTCTGTGGAGTTCGGGGTCCCCAAAGGGGTGTAGCCTCACACTTACTTCCCTCGGGCTAACACACCAGACCAAAGATTAATGAACCCTAGGATAGAATCGAGATCTCAGTGAGGAGGACCCACCTCACACCCGAAAGATCAAAGAACGTTTCCCCTCCAAGCCAATGCTGAGTCGGGGCACCTTGGAGAACACTCACGGTTCGCTAAGGAAAGCCTGAGGAAGAAGAAAATAAGAGAGTTTGTCCCTCCAAAGGTGCCCCCTCGGTTCTATTTATAGAGTTCCGAACCTCGTCTGCCAATAGTGTAACTCCGCTATCCTGAATTACTAAACGCAGCTCAATTGGGTCTGCCAACAACGTAACTCTATTGTCCTGAAAGGCTATTTGCAGACCTTCGAGGGTATCCAGGTCATTTTATCACTAGATCCCACTGGGCGAGTGGCCTATAGAAGCACCACTCGCTTGAAGCAGCGAAAGCTGAAGGAGCCACGCATTCGCCCCCCTGGCGAGTGCGGGCCTTACCCATCACTCGTCCATCCTTGCGAGAACCTTTTCCTTTGCGCAACAAGACGTCGACCTTGGGCGAGTGCGTGATGAAGATCGCACTCGCCTGAGGACCTAACTGCCCCTTTCGGACTGGGCGAAAGCTCCTTAAGCCGCGGGGAGATTGCAGGCCAGCCTATCTCACTCGCCATTCTGTCTATCTCGTGCCTGAAGATCCTCCTGAAATGCCTTGAACTTGCCGAAAGGGGTCCACTCAGCGAATACGATGTTGTACACTCCCCTCTAAATTTACATTGCTAAACCATGCAAACTCTGATGGTCTTGGTAATTTTGAGAATTAGAGGGTACATCC
This sequence comes from Platanthera guangdongensis, assembly GCA_039583875.1. Classification (NCBI taxonomy): domain Eukaryota; kingdom Viridiplantae; phylum Streptophyta; class Magnoliopsida; order Asparagales; family Orchidaceae; genus Platanthera; species Platanthera guangdongensis. Next base: position 10,785,247 of record CM077153.1, on the reverse strand, counting down.
TTGTAATTATACAACGCGAGAAGACAAATTTGATGCATCCATGAACGTGCTAGGCTAATTTGTGCTGATTTGAAGTTGTTAGAGGCTAAGTAGACGCAAGGCCTCGTGCGATGTTCGTGGCCGCATTTGCATCAAGTTTCGATTCTCAAAGAGTCCTTTAGTCTTATGAACTACCACATGAATTGAGAGTTAGGGCATGTTTGGGTGCATGATGGTGATGGTTAGAGATGTTGATAAAACAATATTCTTGAATGAAACTCCTTCTCTGTAGTTGGAATCAGACATAAAATAACTTTTGGGTGGTTGATAGTTCTAAATTTAGGCTCTTTAAACACTCAAAATATAGCATTTGCCTTTTCTAAAAAAAAGGCCCTACCAAAGGAGTAATTTTTAGGTCAGGACACTTGACCTCCTGCACCAATGAGGAGTCTGCAAAGAAGGTGGGGCCCACGCAGTTGTGGCTTGTGCAATACACTTTTAGCCCTCATCATTTCAGGCCTCATTGGTTGTCCTGACCATGCTTATGATCAGGAGTCCTGACCTAAAAATTTTCCCTACCTACCAAAGGGAGCCTTAGCTTATCACTAATTCTTTTATATACCACTAGCAATGAGTAACACACTCCACGTTATACCACGACACCCACTATCGCCAGTGATATTTTGCTATCGCCAGGCGGTAGCTTTCTGTAACCAGAAAATTTGTTGTTTTCAAATATTTGAAACCTGGGGCGTTACATTTTAAGATTAAGATTTCTACACAAGAGAAAGTATCATTCCCGATGCACACAAACAGAAGTATTCCAAACGACAACGCTTGGCCAAATTGTGTTTTTCGTGCATGCGGCGGCATACACGTATCATTCCAAATTGTGATATTACACACGTGTAAAGAAAATCACCCAACCAACAAAATACTGGGGGGGACAAACCCAGCACTTAGAAGGAAAAAAGGAGCAAGCAAACGTCGTCAGCAGAAGCCACCCACATAAAATAATCCAACCATGTCTCAGTTAGAGGCCTTCTCATCACCCCCCATGATAGGTCAGCCTAACTGAACTTTGGGTCTTTTAGACTTCTTCACAATTACTCTACAATAAGACAAATGACTGTAAACCCGCCCACTTTTATTCGCCCCAGCACGGCACGTCGGGTCAGGGGGTCTCCGCATGAGATGCACAAGTCTGTGAACACCTGCCAGACGGGCTTTACACATGAATCATCTGACATGTTCGTGAATGCGCAACGGCAGTGAAAACAGTTGGCGAGAAAAGGCATGCTTTTGAGCAGAATTTCTGCCCCAAAACATTACTTTTGGGATTCTAACCCAAAGCACCTTCTTCGAGAAACACAATGTTCGTGAATAAAGATGATCAAATACATGTGTTTCTCACCGCAACATTCACAACCGCCACACTTAGTCCCCAAATACAAATTCAAACTTAACAACACTTCCATCAAATCTCGAAACATCGTAAGTAAGGTCGAATATGGGGTACCCCATTCCCCCCCCCCCCCCCCCCAAGAATTTTCCAAAATAGTTAGTGGATTTTAAATTTCTCTCGTCGAGACAATGAATTTTGACTATTTATACCTCAAAAACGGTGACCGAATGAGGGGAGAAACGGCAATAGTAAGAGATGTTCAATTTTTTTGAATGAAGTTGATGTTCGGCCCCCCATGTTAAAATTCCTAGATCCGCCACTGATTGTACGAAATATAAAATCAATTTCATCACGCACGCATTTTATCGGATTGGACAGGTTCCACGGGAAATACAGATGACAGTGAACATGTGTCACGCCCGCACAACTTGCTGTACTCCCCAGATAATTTGCAGGATAACTTCATCAAATCCTTCAAAACCTTCCATTGGAAGTTTACATTTCATAACATGCATGCCGGAGTTGGAGAAGTGGTGGCTCGGCTCGGTCTTGCTCAAGTCGCCGCCGGCAGGGTCTTGGGGGCTTGCTCTTGATTCATTTGGGCATGTTATGAAATGTAAACTTACTGGAAAGATTTTTGTAATTTCAAAAGATAGAGAGGGCAACCTATAATTTGTTATATTTTGAGGGTATGTCTAGGTAAATAACCCTAATATATAACAAATCTAAAAGAAAATTTTCCAAGGAAAGTAGCCTGTAGTGGGATACAGATAGTTCTCCTCAATACACACAAGGCAAAATCACTGTTACAAAGATAATCATGAGCCCTCAAGTGCTTGATGATTAGTCTAAATGAAGACACTAAATGACATAACAGCCTTTCAACTTTATTCACAGAATATCTACCTGTATGCTCAAATACCCAGACCACATAGACCATGAGCTCCCCAATTTCAGACTGCTGGATGACTAAGAAATCATTAAAATAGTGCCAGGAAGTTTGCACCGAGTCGATTCGAGTGGAAATTGAGTGAAGCTGCGCAGCTCAAACTCGTTGCTTTAACTTGATTCAACCGCTCAGCTCGAACTCCAGCTCAATTCACGAGTTCAAACCTGCTCGTGGCCTGCTCATCTTACTGTGACAAAAATGGGAGGGAGAGAATTAAATTTCTTAGTCGGAATAGTTACGAAAAACTTCTCTCTAACTTTGCATGATTACAGAGACTTCTCATCTAGTTTTCAAAATTACCAAAATCTTCCCAGTAAGTTTTCATTATTAACATAAATGTACAAAACAAACCCTTGACAGGCCCTTTCAGGATGAATGCGTTACGGACCGGCTCATTCATGGGCTTAATTCCACCGGTTGAGCCAACATGGGCCGCGGTCCAGCACGCCCAACCCTTCTCCGCACGTGTTCTTGGTGCGACGGGTTGTTGAGGCGGGGGCTCGATCCCCCGACCTCCTTGATGTAAGCTCCCAACGCTAGCTCACATCACCAACTAATCCGCGGCTCAGTTGGTGATGTGAACTAGCGTTAAGAGCTTACATCAAGGAGGTCGGGGGATCAAGCCCCCGCCTCAACAACCCGTCGCACCGAGAACACGTGCGGAGAAGGGTTGAGTGTGCTGGGCCGCGACCCATGTTGTGCGCTCGACCGGCGGGCTAGGCCGGTGAATGAGCCGGTCCATAACAGAATGTTAACAATGTAAATTTAGAGGGGAGGTTTTGGCAATTTAAAGATAGCGAAGAGGTCTCTGTTATTATGCAAAGTTGGAGGGGAGGTTCTAGTAAATGACCCTTATTAGTTTAAAGCCTTGGATTTTTTATTTGAAACTTCTAAACAAGTTGGTTAACGAAATGATGAGTCGGTTCACAAGCATAGCTCGTGAGCCTACACACCACCGAGGGGATCAAAATTAGGTCAAACAATCAAGTATATTTTAAATGCAAAAGCTTAAGCCCATGAAAAAGAGCTGACTAAAATTTCTAGATCAATATTTTATCATCTCTTAACTATCACGTGAGCTCTCCTTCTCCACCATCACTCTCCCTAACCAAAAAAACATATGAATCCACCATGAGAACTACTTTTACATGAACTCTCCTCCACCATCACTCTCCCTAACCAAATAAACATGAATCCACAATGAGAACTGCTTTTACATGACCTCTCCTTCTCTACCATCACTCTCCCTAACCAAAAAAACATATGAATCCACCATGATAACTACTTTTACATGAACACTCTCATTCTCCACCATCACTCTCCCTAACCAAAAAACATGAATCCACCATTATAACTACTTTTACATGAACTCTTCTACTCCACCATCACTCTTCCTAACCCCAAAAACATATGAATCAACCAGAAGAACTACTTTTACTTGAATATTGTGGCCATAAATCACACTAACACTCATCATGATCATAGACATTTTATATCACGTGCACGATATTGTTGGTTAAAGCGCGACAAAATTTTGATATGATACACAAATAACCGTAAGTAATTCATACAAAATTTGAAGCTAAATCAATTCTCTAACGTTAACGGGTGCTAAGGAGTTCATGCGTAACAATCTTTATTGAGTGGAGCACCTCTTTGGAATTGCTCTTGCTCTTCCATTGGCAGCTCTTGGATAATCCCGAAGACAGCAAGGCGTTAATGATTGCTGAGAACAAGCTGTTGTGTAAGGATGGTGACAGGCACAAAAGTTTCATTTGCTGCTCTGTGAACTCGCAAGAAATATGAAAATAATTCCAGTGATGTTTATTGATAGGGGGGAATCACAGAAAGAAAGTGTGAAACTAAAGTTTTCATTAATCTATTTATATGTTGGGGGAGGGGGGGTCCTCTTGGGTCTGTTTAGTTGAACGGAACTGAAATTGGATGCAGGAATTGAATTTAATTTCAATTCTTGTCAGAATTATAATAGGTCTGAATTTTGATTCTGACGTTTAAAGGGATCATAGAATTAAATGTGCAGAAATGAAATTTGTCAATTCTACTATGAAATTGCTGGAAAAAAATTCAGACACAAGAATTACTAATTTTGCTAATACTACCATACATTATTATCAAATATTATTCATAATATGCCTCATAAGATCATATTTGTTAACTAAATATACCACTTAACTTTTTCTCTATTCTATTTCTAAAAATTTCATCAAGATTCTCTCTCCAAAAATCTATATCTAAAGAATTCATCGCCGCAATCAGGAAACCACAATCTGAAATCCGAACAAAAAAATCGATTTAAGTGGAACAGAAGACCCTTCTGTATATCTAGGGTTTTACTTGACCCCGGTCGATGCGGGGGCATTCTGTAATGTTTATGTTAATGGACTTGACTCCTAATAGAAGCTAGAATACAAAGCATATCCCCATGACTGATTAAAAATTATGCACATGTAAAAGAGTCTTATCTCAAGCCAGCTTGTCAAATTCTCTCCAATAGATGTGGGTCGTTCTCGACAGAACAACATAAAACTTGTGTTATGCAAAGTTGCAGATATCGGGTTCATATCGATTTGAGTTTGAAATATCGAACAACGTATTGCAATGCCAAATTTTAATATATAAAAATTAATTTATTCATATAAATACACATTTTTGTAGATATGTATAATTGTACGCATTGTATATATTTATAAATTACACAATACACATATATACATATTATGTATGTTTATAAATTATACAAGAAAGAAGCATCGACGACGACAGTAACTGACATTAAGAACACCAAATGACAGCAAGACAATAAAGTCATCAAAGTTGCACTCAGAGGCATGCATGAAATGAAGATGAAACAAAATATTACCGTTCGGTTGGTTAAAAGAAATGAGAAAAAAAAACTTTCGCCAATATATCGGCAGCGAGATATCACCCGATATACCAGGTAAAAACTAAAAACGATATACCAAGAGATATTTTCAAAAATTATATTTTTGCTTAAAATGTCGATGTCGTGGCGTTTTCTTTTTTAAATCTATATTCAGGCGATATGATGGACATATTGGCCAACATTTACAACACTGGTGTTATGTGTAAAATTGTTCATCCTTATTCAGTTTTACTGAAAAAGGTCTCAACTGAAAATGAAATTAACAGGAAATCCTCTACAAAGATATTATTTGGGTTAGAAGTTCAATCAACCTTTGAAGTCAATGACAGGATTTGGTTTTCCTATTCTGAAGAGTTTGGTACTCCCCATTAGGATAGTACTTGTACAACCCCGTATCCGGCGAGTGGTGTCAGCAAGAGTCGGTCCAGCCATTTTAGCGCAGTCAAAGTTCCCAGCGAGTCAGAAGGGGGCCGAGTATCTTGGGGGCTGCCCGGCTCGCCTGGGTTGGGGGTAGCATAGAAGGGGCGAGTGGAGCAGGAGGGCTCGCACTTGCTCCTGGCATCTTCGCAGATAGCCGGCGAGTGGGGCAGGCCGGGCCCCCACTCGCCCTGGCCCTCGAGGAGGTAGTGAGTGCCAGCTTCACCAGGCACTCGCCACCCCAGGCGAGTGGAATTTTGTGGACCACTCGTCAAGTGATGTATTCTCGTCATTCTACTCTGTTTGGAACAGCGGAGGTACGCTATTTGCAGACCGTTTTCAGAAAACTATAAATAGACCCAAGGGGGTACCTCAAAAGGCATGTTTACTAGTGCACGGGTCTTCTTGCGCTTTCTAAGGTGGCGTTTGGTTGGGCTTTTTGCCTACGGTGCGTTTGAAACGCACCTCTATTTTAGGCAAAAGCTCTGTTTGGCGTTGCTGTTTCAAGAACCGCCGGTTCTTAAACTCCGCGGCTTCCTATTGCTCACGAACCGCACCCTTTTCCTGCGTTCTGCCGCAACCTTTGCGTTCTGCCGCAACCCTAGAGCTCGAGCGGAGCGCGAAGAGGAGGAGATCTCGAGATCCTGACGACGGGCCGGCTTCTTCCCCGACGACGAGCCGATTTCTTCCCCGACGACGATCCGGTATCTTCCCCGACGACGAGCCGGCTTCTTCCCCGACACATCCGACGCTTTCTTCCCCGCCGACGAGTCGTCTTCTTCCCGACGACGACGACCGAAGCCCCTCCCGCACGACTCCAGAATTTTCTCCACCGACCGGAGCAGGTATACCCCTTCTCCTCCTTTTCAATTTTGGGTTTTTCATTTTTTTCTAGATTCGGGTTTCTTCTTCCATGTGCTTTCATGCTTGCAGATTTGGGTTCTTCAGTTTTTGTCCTTTGTATGTGTGTTGCAGATTATGGGTTGTATGTGGGTTGTGCTCTTTGTTGTGTGTGTGTGTTTCAGATTTTGTGTGTGTGCGCTTCCAGATTTTGTATGTGTTGTGTTTTATGTGTGTGTGTTTGTGTATGTGTATATGTGTTATGTGTGTGTGTATGTTATATGTGTGTGTGTGTGTGTGTGTGTTGTTATGTGTGTGTCTGTATGTTATATGAGTATGTGTGTGTGTGTTTGTGTGTGTGTGTTGTGTTGTATGTGTGTGTATGTGTTGTGTTTTATGTGTGTGTGTATGTTATGTGTGTGTGTGTGTGTGTATGTTATATGTGTATGTGTGTGTGTGTATGTTATTTTGTGGGTGTTTGTGTATGTGTGTTGTGTGTGTGTGTGAAATATTTGTATGTGTGTGTGTGTTTGTGTGTGTGTTGTGTTGTATGTGTGTGTATGTGTGAAATATTTGTATGTGTGTGTGTGTGTGTGTGTGTGTGTTATGTGTGTGTGTGTGTGCTTCCAGATTTTGTATGTGTTGTGTTTTATGTGTGTGTGTTGTGTGTATGTGTATATGTGTTATGTGTGTGTGTATGTTATATGCGTGTGTGTGTGTGTGTGTTGTTATGTGTGTGTGTGTATGTTATATGAGTATGTGTGTGTGTGTTTGTGTGTGTGTGTGTTGTGTTGTATGTGTGTGTATGTGTTGTGTTTTATGTGTGTGTGTATGTTATGTGTGTGTGTGTGTATGTTATATGTGTATGTGTGTGTGTGTGTGTGTGTATGTTATTTTGTGGGTGTTTGTGTATGTGTGTGTTGTGTGTGTGTGTGTGAAATATTTGTATGTGTGTGTGTGTTTGTGTGTGTGTTGTGTTGTATGTGTGTGTATGTGTGAAATATTTGTATGTGTGTGTGTGTGTATGTTATGTGTGTGTGTGTGTGTATGTTATATGTGTATGTGTGTGTGTGTATGTTATTTTGTGGGTGTATGTGTATATGTGTTTGTGTGTGTGTGAAATATTTGTATGTGTGTGTGTTTGTGTGTGTGTGTGTGTTTTGTTTGTGTGTATGTGTGTGTGTTTGTATGTGTGTGTGTGTGAAATATTTGTATGTGTGTTGTGTTATATGTGTTGTATGTGTGTGTATGTGTATGTGTGTGTGAATGTTCTATGTATGCGTATGTTTTCATTTAAAATTAACTTTTTTTATTTTGTGTATGTGTGAATGTTCTATGTGCACGATAGCCGTATTTTCAATTTTGCGATAAGTGATCCACGATACACCTTCCCGCATCCACCTCTAGGTAACTATGTAAAATTTTGTTATATTATATATAAAAGAATTGTCCCTAAATATTATTAAATAATTTCCAGGAAAATATTACTTGGTAGATTCTGGTTATCCTCTGCAAAGAGGATACCTGAAACCGTATCAAGATACGCGCTATCATCTGCCAGACTTTGCTCGTGGTGGTCGTCGAGCCGAAGGAGACCGAGAGATTTTCAATCACGCACACTCATCACTAAGAAGTGTGATAGAACGATCTTTTGGTGTTTGGAAAAAGAAATGGGCCATACTACGGGACATGCCAAGCTATCGTTTTGACAAGCAAGTAGCTATTGTGATTGCCACTATGTGTTTACATAATTTCATTCGTCGGCATCCATCGCGTGTGGACATTGATTTTAGTGAGTCTGAACAAAGGATTCAAGACCATGGGCTCTCCTCACAAGTTCCACAAGAGACATGTACTGACACTGCAGGCGGTGTAGAGGAGATGATTGCGCTACGTAATAGTATTGCGAATCAGCTGTATGAATCAAGAGCGTAAAGTGTAAAACATTGTATCAATGAACCTTAGTTTTGTGGTGTGAATGAAAGTTTGTTTAGTATTGTGTTATGTCACTTTCATACATGAAATTTTTTTTTTTGGTAAAAACTCCGTTTTGAATCCAAACAACTTTTCGGAAACTCCGTTTTGTAAACTCTGTTTCACCCAAACAGTTTTTTAACAAAACTCTGTTTTCCAGAATCAGCACTTTTTCAATCAGCAACAACTCATCAGCAGCTTTCCATCAGCAACAGCCCAACCAAATAGAGCCTAAGGTGGCGTTTGGTTGGGCTTTTTGCCTACGGTGCGTTTGAAACGCACCTCTATTTTAGGCAAAAGCTCTGTTTGGCGTTGCTGTTTCAAGAATCGCCGGTTCTTAAACTCCGCGGCTTCCTATTGCTCACGAACCGCACCCTTTTCCTGCGTTCTGCCGCAACCTTTGCGTTCTGCCGCAACCCTAGAGCTCGAGCGGAGCGCGAAGAGGAGGAGATCTCGAGATCCTGACGACGGGCCGGCTTCTTCCCCGACGACGAGCCGATTTCTTCCCCGACGACGATCTGGTATCTTCCCCGACGACGAGCCGGCTTCTTCCCCGACACATCCGACGCTTTCTTCCCCGCCGACGAGCCGTCTTCTTCCCGACGACGACGACCGAAGCCCCTCCCGCACGACTCCAGAATTTTCTCCACCGACCGGAGCAGGTATACCCCTTCTCCTCCTTTTCAATTTTGGGTTTTTCATTTTTTTCCAGATTCGGGTTTCTTCTTCCATGTGCTTTCATGCTTGCAGATTTGGGTTCTTCAGTTTTTGTCCTTTGTATGTGTGTTGCAGATTATGGGTTGTATGTGGGTTGTGCTCTTTGTTGTGTGTGTGTGTTTCAGATTTTGTGTGTGTGTGCTTCCAGATTTTGTATGTGTTGTGTTTTATGTGTGTGTGTGTTTGTGTATGTGTATATGTGTTATGTGTGTGTGTATGTTATATGTGTGTGTGTGTGTGTGTGTTGTTATGTGTGTGTCTGTATGTTATATGAGTATGTGTGTGTGTGTTTGTGTCTGTGTGTTGTGTTGTATGTGTGTGTATGTGTTGTGTTTTATGTGTGTGTGTATGTTATGTGTGTGTGTGTGTATGTTATATGTGTATGTGTGTGTGTGTATGTTATTTTGTGGGTGTTTGTGTATGTGTGTTGTGTGTGTGAAATATTTGTATGTGTGTGTGTGTTTGTGTGTGTGTTGTGTTGTATGTGTGTGTATGTGTGAAATATTTGTATGTGTGTGTGTGTGTGTATGTTATGTGTGTGTGTGTGTGCTTCCAGATTTTGTATGTGTTGTGTTTTATGTGTGTGTGTTTGTGTATGTGTATATGTGTTATGTGTGTGTGTATGTTATATGTGTGTGTGTGTGTGTGTGTGTTGTTATGTGTGTGTGTGTATGTTATATGAGTATGTGTGTGTGTGTTTGTGTGTGTGTGTTGTGTTGTATGTGTGTGTATGTGTTGTGTTTTATGTGTGTGTGTATGTTATGTGTGTGTGTGTGTGTGTATGTTATATGTGTATGTGTGTGTGTGTATGTTATTTTGTGGGTGTTTGTGTATGTGTGTTGTGTGTGTGTGTGTGAAATATTTGTATGTGTGTGTGTGTTTGTGTGTGTTGTGTTGTATGTGTGTGTATGTGTGAAATATTTGTATGTGTGTGTGTGTGTGTGTGTGTGTGTATGTTATGTGTGTGTGTGTGTGCTTCCAGATTTTGTATGTGTTGTGTTTTATGTGTGTGTGTTTGTCTATGTGTATATGTGTTATGTGTGTGTGTATGTTATATGTGTGTGTGTGTGTGTGTGTTGTTATGTGTGTGTGTGTATGTTATATGAGTATGTGTGTGTGTGTGTTTGTGTGTGTGTGTTGTGTTGTATGTGTGTGTATGTGTTGTGTTTTATGTGTGTGTGTATGTTATGTGTGTGTGTGTGTGTATGTTATATGTGTATGTGTGTGTGTGTGTATGTTATTTTGTGGGTGTTTGTGTATGTGTGTTGTGTGTGTGTGTGTGAAATATTTGTATGTGTGTGTGTGTTTGTGTGTGTGTTGTGTTGTATGTGTGTGTATGTGTGAAATATTTGTATGTGTGTGTGTGTGTATGTTATGTGTGTGTGTGTGTGTATGTTATATGTGTATGTGTGTGTGTGTATGTTATTTTGTGGGTGTTTGTGTATATGTGTTTGTGTGTGTGAAATATTTGTATGTGTGTGTGTTTGTGTGTGTGTGTGTGTTTTGTTTGTGTGTATGTGTGTGTGTTTGTATGTGTGTGTGTGTGAAATATTTGTATGTGTGTTGTGTTATATGTGTTGTATGTGTGTGTATGTGTATGTGTGTGTGAATGTTCTATGTATGCGTATGTTTTCATTTAAAATTAACTTTTTTTATTTTGTGTATGTGTGAATGTTCTATGTGCACGATAGCCGTATTTTCAATTTTGCGATAAGTGATCCACGATACACCTTCCCGCATCCACCTCTAAGTAACTATGTAAAATTTTGTTATATTATATATAAAAGAATTGTCCCTAAATATTATTAAATAATTTCCAGGAAAATATTACTTGGTAGATTCTGGTTATCCTCTGCAAAGAGGATACCTGAAACCGTATCAAGATACGCGCTATCATCTGCCAGACTTTGCTCGTGGTGGTCGTCGAGCCGAAGGAGACCGAGAGATTTTCAATCACGCACACTCATCACTAAGAAGTGTGATAGAACGATATTTTGGTGTTTGGAAAAAGAAATGAGCCATACTACGGGACATGCCAAGCTATCGTTTTGACAAGCAAGTAGCTATTGTGATTGCCACTATGTGTTTACATAATTTCATTCGTCGGCATCCATCGCGTGTGGACATTGATTTTAGTGAGTCTAAACAAAGGGTTCAAGACTATGGGCTCTCCTCACAAGTTCCACAAGAGACATGTACTGACACTGCAAGCGGTGTAGAGGAGATGATTGCGCTACATAATAGTATTGCGAATCAGCTGTATGAATCAAGAGCGTAAAGTGTAAAACATTGTATCAATGAACCTTAGTTTTGTGGTGTGAATGAAAGTTTGTTTAGTATTGTGTTATGTCACTTTCATACATGAAAATTTTTTTTTTGGTAAAAACTCCGTTTTGAATCCAAACAACTTTTCGGAAACTCCGTTTTGTAAACTCTGTTTCACCCAAACAGTTTTTTAACAAAACTCTGTTTTCCAGAATCAGCACTTTTTCAATCAGCAACAGCTCATCAGCAGCTTTCCATCAGCAACTGCCCAACCAAACAGAGCCTAAGTTATCCTTAGCTCAACACTTGGCTAAGAAGGGGACACACTCTAAGATCTTCCAGGTGTGTGGTGGGACATCCGTGCTGGAGCCTTGGGTATGTTTCTTGTGCTAAGTCTTTGGTTGTTTACCTTGTCAGAGAGAAGTGTGCGATCACCCCTTCCCCAAGGGTCGAACTCCACAGATACCGATTCTTCGGTTTCAACATTTTGGTGCGGTGAGCGTGGAGCGTGGTCAGCACTGAAAATCTTTAGTGAGCTCAATGACTGGAGGTGAAGGACAGGGATCTGACAGAGCCGACTCGCCACCTCCCCCTCCACTTGCCACGCTCGGGATGTTCGAGGATTTCCGGCAGGAGGTGATCAGCCTCGTCAAGTTCGCACTTGGCACGTGCGCCGAGTGCTCGATGCCAACAGTCCCAATTGTCGCTGTCCTAGCCCTGGGCGAGGACGTCAAGGCTCGGCGAGCTGGGAAGGGAGTAGCAGAGGAGGGGAGGGAGCAAGATCTGCAGGGGCGAGTGTTGTTCCCCGGATCGGCAAGCGGAGGCCAGATCGACGAGATGGGGGTGCGAGATTCCCCGGCTCTCCCAGTAGGGGGAGGCAGCCCCTTCAGCGAGTTGGCTTCATCTGCCTCAGTTCCAGAGGGGTTTCGGGAGTCGAAGATGTCCTACTACACCGGGAAGGACGACCCGGTTCAGCACATCCAGTGGTTCGAGGATGTGGTTTCGATAAGGCAGATGTCGGATGCCTTTAAGTGCAGATTCTTCGCCATCACCCTCAAGAAGAAGTCAAGAGATTGGTGTCACCAGCTACCGGCCAGCTCTATCTATTGCTTCGAGGACCTACGTCGGGGGTTCATGTTGAGGTTCACCACTTCCAAGAAGAGGAAGAAAGAGTCTGAGTCCCTGTTCCACATCAAGCATGGGATGAACGAGACCCGGGGGAGCTATATGGATCGGTTCCAAGAGGAGGTCCTCCAGGTGCAGGAGATGTCAGGGCATACCCTGATGATGACCTTCACCCTGGGGATGCAGCAGGGCTTCTTCAGGATGGAGTTGAAGAGGGTGCCTCCTCTCTTTTGAGGAGTTGATGTAGAGGGCAGCGAGGGAGGTCGAGGGGGAGGCGTCGAACCCGAACTTTGCTCGGAAGTTGGCTAGGTGGGCCACGGAGGAGGATAAGGGGCCAGGAGGTGGCAGAGGTCAGGAGGTGAGTAAAGCTGAATCCCGGTAGAGGGAACAGCAGCAGCAGCCGAGGTGGGGCGGCCAGGAGCCGAACAATCGGCTCGGCTGGAGGCAGCAGGAGTGGCAGGACCAATGCCAGCGAATAGGTTTACATGGAGGAGACAACCGCCAGCGGGGCCAGGGCCAGGGTCAGCTCAACCCCCAGGGCCGGAGGCAGGGCCAAAGGCCCCCTCTCCCCGATCAACGTCAGGCTATGGTGATAGCCCAGAGGAAGAGAGGCCAGCAGAGGAGAAGGCGGGAAGTCAGGGTGAAGTTGCCCTATTGCGACTTCCACCAGGAGGAGGGCAATGCTACGGTCACGTGCCCAGAGTTCCTCGAGATGAGGGGAAACAGGGAGCAGCAGCAGCAACCCCGCCAGTAGGTGTTGATTGAGGAGGTCCTGTCTAGGGGAGAGGAGGACATGTGCGAGGATCGGGCCAATGTCGGCAACCGAGGAGGGATCAGAGTGATCCACGGGGGGGGGGGGGGGGGAGTTGAGGCTGCCCGGAAGTCAAGTCTCCATACTATGTAACGCCGGAGTGTCGCCTCCACCTCTCTAGCCCCACCCCCGGAGAAAAAGATCACCTTCTCCAGGAAGGACATGCCGGATCATGAGGATCCTTTTTGCGACGCGTTGGTCATCCAGACCGCGGTCGAGAATTTTACTGTCTACCGGATCCTCATCGATAACGGGAGTTCGGTCAACGACATTTTCAAGAAAGCGTTTGACGCGATGAAGCTGGAGTCCCGGAGGGTGCTGGTCATGAATGGACCTCTCTTAGGGTTCTCAGGAGAGAGGAAGGAGGTGGAAGCAGCAGGACTCCATGTTACCTTGGGGGGGAGTCCAGAAACTGCAGGTTCGTCATCGTGGACGCGCCCAGCAGTTACAATGCTATCTTCGGACGGCCCGTCATCAGTGCCTTCTGTTGTGTGCCCTCATCTTTCCATCAGTGCTTGAATTTCAACGCTGAGGGCATCCAGGTCAGGGTCCGGGGAGACCCCAAGGTGGCAAAGGAGTGTTATGTCACCGCGGTGAACTCCATCTCTTGGCAGGGAGGAGCCGAGGAGATGGAGAGAATGAAGGAGCTGTCCCGGCAGGAGGCCGAAGGAGAGGTGGAGGAGATGGAAGTGGAGGAAGAAATCCGCACCTAGGTGGAGGTGGTGGAAGGAGTTCTGGAGGAGCCGGCCGAGGTGATGGCCGTGGAGGGAGTCGAGGGGGAGGTCCCGGTCCCAGGTGAGGGAGCCGTTGGAGAGTGGGGAGAGCAGTCCCGGTTGGAGGGTGCCGAGGAAGTGGTAGAGATGGATGTTCTCACCCAGGGAGGTAGGGTGGAGAAGGTGTGAATCAGTGGGGGCTGAGCCCGGAGGACTAGGGGAGGATGCTAAAGTGCCTCTAGAAGAACGTGGACGTCTTCGCGTGGAGCGCAGTAGAAATGTCGGGGATCGATGCGAACGTTGTCTGCCACCGCCTCAACCTGGATCCAGAAGCCCGCCCCATGCAGCAGAAGAAGAGGTCCACAACAGACAAGTTAGTCGAGCCCATCAGGTAGGAGGTGGCCAAGCTCCTCAGGGTCGGCTTCGTATCCGAAATCCAATACCCCGGCTGGGTCTCCAATGTTGTAATGGTTAAAAAATGAGATGACCGGTGGAGGATGTGTGTTGATTTTTCTTTATTAAATAAATCATGTCCTAAGTATTGTTATCCCTTGCCTCGGATCGACGCGCTGGTTGATTCAGCCGTCGGTTTTTCTGAGATGAGTTTTTGAGATGCTTTTTCAGGTTATCAGCAAATCAGGATGCACCCGCTCGACATAAATTATGTCTCCTTCATCACCGAGGACGGGTGCTACTGCTACAAGATGATGCCCTTCGGGCTAAAGAATGTGGGGGCAACGTATCAAAGGATGATGGATCAGGTCTTCCGAGAACAAAAGGGGAAGAACCTGGACGTGTACGTGGATGATCTCATGATCAAGAGTCGGGATGTTGACTCTCACCTCCAGGATCTGGAGACCTTCGGCACCCTGCGGAAGTACAAGATGAGATCCTGGGGAGCTGAGCTCGAAGCTTAGGACAGGGATGTCCCCGCCAACTCTCCCCGCGAGTGCAGGAGCAGGTGTGGGTTGTTGAGGAGGTGTGCGGGCTGGCGACTTCAACCTCAGCGAGTCCATCCCCGTGGTCCCAAAGGGGGGAGATGGTCTTGCTGGCGAGTAGGCAGAGTTTTAGGCCGCGAGTCATCAAGGGGGAGCCAACTCGCGGCATGGAGGCCTCAGCGTCGGTCTGACGAGTGTCCGGGTCGATATGAATGTTGATGGTCTTCCTTTTTGGCTCGGTGGCTGGTTCAGTGGAAGAAGCGAGTCTATTATCCGGGGTGGAGGCCAGGTTGCGACACGCCGACTCGGCAGTTTTCGGGACAAACTTGGCCTTTTGGTAGACTGAGGATTGGGAGGCTCGCGTGGTAAAGCGATGGGGTCACAACAACCTGGCTAGCAGCGCGAACGGCGTTGAGCCCGCGAGCACGGTCCAGCCTCTCCTGGAGCTCTTTGGTAAGAGGCATCTAGGCAGGGTCAGAGTAAGGGGAATGACAAACGTCGCCCCAGTAAGCAGACAAACATATATAGCCGCTGGTGGATCCCACCAAAAGATTCTCTTGGGTTCGCTGACCCACTTGTTGATCTCTTGGGGTTGGATGTTTCTTTCCGAGTTTAGGGCAATCTCGCAAAGAACGGGGATTGTGTACAACCCTTTATCCGGCGAGTGGTGTCAGCGCGAGTCGGCCCAACCATTTTAGCGCAGTCCAAGCTCCCGGCGAGTCAGAAGGGGGCCGAGTATCTTTTGGGGCTGCCCGACTCGCCTGTGAAGGGGGTAGTATAGAAGGGGCGAGTGAAGCAAGCAGGCTTGCACTCGCCCCTGGTATCTCGGTAGGTAGCCGGCGAGTGGAGTAGGTCGGGCCCATACTCGCCCTGGCCCTCGAGGAGGCGGCGAGTGTCAGCCTCATCAAGCACTCGCCATCCCAGGCGAGTGGAATTTTGTGGACCACTCGGCTAGTGATGTATTCTTGTCATTCTGCTCCCGTTGGCATGCCCGTAGCTGTTTGGAACAGCGGAGGTACGTTATTTGCAGACCGTTTTCAGAAAACTATAAATATACTCAATGGTACCTCATAAAGCATGCTTACTAGTGCCTTGTTCTTCTTGCGCTTTCTGAGGTATCTTTAGCTCAGCACTTAGCTAAGGAGGGGAAGCGCTCTAAGATCTTTCAGGTGTGTGGTGGGACCTCCGTGCTGGAGTCTTGGGTTTGTTCCTTGTGCTAAGTCTTTGGTTACTTAGCTTGTGAGAGAGAAGTAAGTGTGCGATCACCCCTTCCCTAAGGGTCGAACTCCACAGAGACCGATTCTTCGGTTTCAACAGTACTAGCACAGTACTTAGACGTTATGATCCAAAAATGAATAAATTCCTTAGTACGCAGTTCTAATTGGACTAATTAGACTTCAAATCTAAGTCAACGACAGAATTTCAGTATAGAATCGACGCGCTGGTTGATTCAGCCGTCGGTTTTTCTGTGATAAGTTTCTTAGATGCTTTTTCAGGTTATCATCAAATCAGGATGCACCCGCCCGACATAAAAGATGTCTCCTTCATCACTGGTGACGGGTGCTACTGCTACAAGATTATGCCCTTCGGGCTAAATAATGCGGGGGCAACGTATCAAAGGATGATGGACCAGGTCTTCCGAGTACAAAAGGGGAAGAACCTGGAGGTGTACGCGGATTATCTCATGATCAAGAGTCGTTATGTTGACTCTCACCTCCAGGATCTGGAGGAGACCTTCGGCACCCCGCAGAAGTACAAGATGAGATCCTGGGGAGATGGGCTCGATGCTCGGGACAAGGATGTCCCCGCCAACTCTCCCCGTGAGTGCAGAAACAGGTGTGGGTTGTTGAGGTGTGCGGGCTGGCGACTTCAACCTCAGCGAGTCCAACCCAGTGGTCCCAAAGGGGGGAGATGGGTCTCGCTGGCGAGTAGGCGAAGTTTTAGGCCGCGAGTCATCACAGGGGAGCCAACTCGCTGCGTGGAGGCCTCTGCGTCGGTCTAACGAGTGTCCGAGACAGCAGGAATGTTGATGGTCTTCCTTTTCGGCTCGGTGGCTGGTTTAGTGGAAGAAGCGAGTCCATTATCTGGGTTGGAGGCCAGGTTGCGACAGGCCAACTCAGCAGTTTTCGGGGCTGACTTGGCCTTTTTGGTAGGCTAAGGATTGGGAGGCTCGCGTGGTAAAGCGCTGGGGGTCACAACGACCAGGCTAGCAGTGCGAGCGACGTTGAGCCCGCGAGCACGGTCCAGCCTCTCCTGGAGCTCTTTGGAAAGAGGCATCTCGGCAGGGTCAGAGTAAGGGGAATGACAAACGTCGCCCAGGTACGCAGGCACACATATATAGCCGCTGGTGGATCCCACCAAAAAATTCCCTTGGGCTTTCTGACCCACTTGCCGATCTCTTGGGGTTGGATGTTTCTTTTCGAGTTTGAGGCAATCTCGCAAAGAGCGGTGATTGTGTACAACCCCGTATCCGGCGAGTGGTGTCAGCAAGAGTCGGCCCAGCCATTTTAGCGCAGTCCAAGTTCCCGGCAAGTCAGAAGGGGGCCGAGTATCTTTTGGGGTTGCCCGACTCGCCTGGGAAGGGGCAGTATAGAAGAGGCGAGTGGAGCAGGCGGGCTCGCACTCGCCCCTGCCATCTCGGCAGGTTGCCGGCAATTGGAGCAGGCCGGGCCCATACTCTCCCTGGCCCATACTCGCCCTGGCCCTCGAGGAGTTGGCGAGTGCTAGCCTCATTAGGCACTCGCCACCCCAGGCGAGTGGAATTTTGTGGACCACTCGACTAGTGATGTATTCTTGTCATTCTACTCCCGTTGGTCTGCCCGTAGTTGTTTGGAACAACAGAGGTACACTATTTGCAGACCGTTTTCAGAAAACTATAAAGAGACCCAAGGGGGTACCTCAGAAGGCATGCTTACTAGTGCTCAGGTCTTCTTGCGCCTTCTGAGGTATCCTTAGCTCAGCACTTGGCTAAAGAGGGGAAGCACTTTAAGATCATCCGGGTGTGTGGTGGGACCTCCGTGTTGGAGCCTTGGGTCTGTTCCTTATGTTAAGTCTTTGGTTGCTTAGCTTGTGTGAGAGAAGTGTGTGATCACCCCTTCCCCAAGGATCGAACTCCACAGAGACTGATTCTTCGGTTTCAACAGCACTAGCATAGCACTAGGACGTTATGATCCAAAAATGAATAAATTCCTTAGTACACAGTTCTAATTGGACTAATTAGACTTCAAATCCAAGTCAATGACAGAATTTCAGCATAGAATCTGACTGGACAAATTAAACAACAATCTAAGATCATGGCCAATGCCCAATAGAAAGGATCAGGTAATTATACGACATTCAAGCATGTGAATTTGTACATCTGACTCAGAAGAAAATCGAAGAGAAGATCAATCCTGTTGATCCCCTAGATGAAACAAGGAAGCAAAATAACATGGAATCCACCCGAAAAGGAAAGAAACCTTATGCTACCACTCGGACTGAAGACCGGTGGCAACCCTAAATCTGAGAGAAAGGAGGAGGAGAGGGAAAGAGGGAGGAAGAGAAATAACTTATAGGACTTCCAATTTTCATAAATACTATCTAAGATATCAAATTATATTGTCATGTGGGTTTATATAACAGCCCCGGTCCAATTACAAAAAGGAAAGATGCACGCGTCTTAATTACTTTCCTCCAACATGTCACTAGAGGAAATTTAACATGTCACTAGAGGGAATTTTATGGCAAGAAGGTGGGCAGGTACATGATCTGCAGCCTTCTATAAAAGGGGCGAGTTGCGCACAACAATAAAAATTGGCTAGAGTTGCTAAAGCGCTGCTTCTGCTTGGGTTGTATGGTGTCGCAAAAAAAGTTGAGGTTGCAGATAAAAGAGTCGATGGGTCCAAAAGGAGTTGTGAAACTGATCAGCAATAGTATGGGTACGAACCACTGTTTGTAATTTGTCAAGGAGGATGGGATAATCAGAGTCTCGTCGTGACATTCAAGGCAGGAGCTCAAAGAAAGCACCAAAACCTAACTAAGAAAACTAAAGGGGGCATATGATGGATGCTAGAGTATTTTTCTTGCTTGTCACTTCAAAGTCCCAAGGGACTGTTCGGTTAGATGAAATTTAGAATTAGATTCGCAAATTGAGATGGTCTAAATTAATTTTTTGTTGTTTGGCCAGGAAATAGAATTGAGCAGGTAGAAATGAAATTAGTTTATTTTGTTATTTTGTACATGAGGGATTTCAGTCTAGGAAAAACTTTATCTCAATTATAAGTTTTATTATCAGTATTTGTCGAGATGTAAACTGCAGGTCCGGATCGTAGGCCAGATTTGGAGTCATATTCATGTATCAATTGAGGGATGGCAGGTCTGGATCTCATATTGGTAATTGTTAGGTGGTATTAGCGATCGCGAGGAAATCCGGACTAGGGGGAGGGACGGCGGCAAGAATGAGAGAAGGAGGCTAGGGTTTGAGGGGAGATAAGGGAGCAACCTTTTTTTCATAACACATCCAAGACAAAACATTACAAGGTCCGACAAGCTCTCTTATAGTAGCGAGGTGCAAATAACAAAACTGAAATATTAAATAAAACAAAACATAATAAAAGTTGAATGTTAATTATCTTCTATGCTCGCCATAACCGGTTCGTCCAAATCAGTGCTCGCCGCGCCCGCCGTCACCGTCGCATGCGGACCCCGCCGCTTGTAGTCCCGCCATGGACGCACTTCGTCGTGAATGTCCGTAACAATGCAGTCATATGGAAAATTTGCCTTGCCCTCAAGGCAATAGTCGGGGAATTGACGGAGGAAATCATCTCGTAGTAGCCAAGTGGCCCCGAATGGGAAACGATGACACCACCCCACAAGGATCTCCTCTGGGGCCGCATCACCGGGAAGATGGTGGCGGCGGTCTAGAATTTTGTGTGGATATACGGGGGCGGAGTCAGAGTAGTCAAGATCGTACGGAATGTGGTCCAGAGTCGGATGGTTGCCCATGACGCGGAGAAGTTGAGAGACGTGGAAGACCGGGTGGATATGGCTCCACTAAGAAAGTTGGAGCTTGTAAGCGACAGCACCAATCCGGGCTATGACGGTGAACGGCCCAAAGAAACGAGGCGCGAGTTTGGGGCAAGGGCATTTGGCGACCGTAAATTGGCGGTAAGGATGGAGCTTCATGATGACCTGCTCGCCTACATGAAAGAAGAGATTCTGACGCTTGCGGTTGGAGAAAGATGTCATTTTTGCCTGGCCCCGACGAAGGTGATGCTTGAGACTGCCCATAATGATGTCCCGATCTTGGAGGTGATCTGCTAAACTAGGCACGAGGCACTCCCCAGGTAGTTGTTACACTACATCCGGTGGTGGTCGTTCGTAGACGGACTCAAACGGAGTCGTTCCCGTTGCATGGTGGTAAGCGGTATTGTACGAGTACTCAACCCAACCCAACCACTTGGCCCACGTGTTCGGTCTCGCCAATGAAACAACGTAGGCAAGTCTCCAAGCAACGGTTGAGAACTTCTGATTGGTCATCCGTCTACGGATGTTAGACGGAGCTCATGCAGAGGTGTGTGCCTTGAAGGCGGAACAAGAATGTCCAGAAACTGCTCATAAATAGAGGATCCCGATCGCTCACAATCGATCATGCAAATCCATGGAGGCGCACAACTCCGGAGATGATACTGTCGGCTACGTCAGCGGCCGTGTACGGGTGTCAAAAAGGAATGAAGTGTGCGTACTTGGAGAGTCGGTCTACCACGATGAGGATGCAATCGAACCCATTGGACCGGGGAAGGCGTGTGATGAAATCCATAGCAATGCCCTCCCAGATACGATCCGGAATCAGCAGGGGCTAAAGTAACCCGCCCGGGAACATAGCCTCGTACTTCACCTTCTGGAATGGAAGGCAGACGGCCAAGTGGGCTTTAACTTGCTTGAACATGTGCGGCCAGTAAAGCGAAGCCGCCAAACACCAGTAGGTGCGGAAAGCCCCGGCGTGGCACCCGATTGGGGTAGCATGGAACTTGGCGATGAGGCGCGGAATGAGAGCAGAGGTCGCGGACAGCACTAAGCGGCCCTGGTAGAAGAGTCAGCCGCCTACCAAAGAGTAAGGAGGGTGGCCATCCGGATCCGGATCGGCGATGAGGACCATTCGAATGGCAGCAAGGTGCGGGTCCATCTCCACGTCGTGTTGAATCACTGTGGCATCCTCCCAGATCAGACGAGAGATGGCCCGAAGTTCCGGGGAGTGTACCTGTCGGGAGAGAGCGTTCGTCGCTCGGTTGGTGTGGCCCGGGCGAAACTCGATGGAGAAGTCGTACCCAAGAAGTTTTGCCACTCAGAGTTGTTGTGTCGGCGTGGCAATCTTCTGCTCGAGGAGATACCGCAAGCTATGATGATCGGTGCGGACAATAAAGGCGTGGCCCAGAAGGCACGACCGCCAATGCTGCACTGCCAGGACAAGTGCCATGAGATCATTCTCATAAGCCGAACGGCTTTGGACGGCGGTGGAGAATGCCCGATTGTAGTAGGCGATGGGGCAGCCTCCTTGCATGAGTACCGCACCCACACCGGTGTTCGAGGCGTCGCACTCCACAATGAAGGGTTGATTGAAGTTGGGCATGGCCAGAACTGGACCATTCACAGGAGCTGCCTTGAAGGCGGTGAATGCAGACATGGCAGCTGGGGTCCACGAAAAGGGTCCATCGTCGGAAGATTTGAGTAACTGTGTCAGGGTCCGAGCCAAGGTGTCATACTCCCGAATGAAACGTTGATAGTAACCGGTGAGGCCCAAAACACCACGGACGTCCCGAAGGGAGGTGGGGGTCGGCCAATGCAGGACCGCCTGGAATTTGTCGTTGTCCATGGCCACGCCCTAGGCCGAGATCGTGTGGCCCCAAGTAACTGACGGTGGTCAGACCAAACGAACACTTGTGGTACAAGATGATGCTGACGGATCGTCTTGAGAGTGCGACGTACATGACATAAGAGCTCCTTCAAGGATGAGTCATACACCAAGATATCATTAAAAAAACGACGTACTGCGAAAGCTACATAGAGAATGCCACATCGGTAGTGCGTTGGATGGTACGGAAGGAAACCGGTGTGCGGAGAAGAGTCGAGTCGCTGACGAGGAGGCAGGGTGACCCCTCCCATAGGAATTGCATAGACATCTCGGCCCAGTTAACCCGAACGTCGCCCAACGTCGCTAGCCATGTCACGCCCTGGATGATGTCAACACCGCCCAACTCGAATACATAGAAATCTGTCATCACAGAGCAAGGTCCCATGGAAACTTGCATGACGATGCACGTGCCCGCGGTCAGGCATTGGCGGCCGTCTCCCAAACAGACAATGAGGTCCGACGATGGTGTGCAGGGGATGGAGAGTTGTCGTACCAAACGAGGAGAAATGAAATTGTGGTTGGCGCCGCTATCGATCATAATGAGAACTGGGTGCCCCTGGATGAGGCCGACCAACTTAATTGTCTGAGGCCCGGTGAGGCCGCCCATCGAGAAGCAGGGGAGATCCAAGCGGTTGAAGGTGGCTCCGTCAGCCTCCGAGGGTTGCGGCTCGTCGATGGTCTCGAGCGTCTCAAAGTCCTCCAATGTGATTTCGAGGCCCAGATCCCCGATGATTGCATGAAACTCTTTCACGGTGCACTCATGATTGGGAGAATAAGGTTGTCGGCACCGGAAGCATCGCCCCTTTTTCTTGAGCTCGTTGTAGTCCTCGTTAGAAAGGCGGTGGGTGGTTGGGGTGCGGAGCGGATGAGGCCCGGGAGGTGGCCGCGAACCGAAGTCCCGCGATGGTGGTGGGCGAGTTGGGGGAGGCCCGGTGGCGGCCGATGGACGGGCAAAGAGATCCGCCTCCACTGCACGCAATAGATCGAGCGCTTCGGAGACCGTCCGCGGATGGTGAGTGCGGAGGCGAGAGCGGATCGACTGAAGGAGACCTTGCATGAAGAAACCCAAATAATGGTCTAGCGGGAGGTCGGGAACATGTGTCACCAGTCCGACGAATTCGTCGATGTAGGCATCGAGACCGGTTGACTGGCGGATGCTACAAAGACGCTCGATGGCGGAACTGTCGTAGTCGGACTCGTACCGTTGGACCATTTCCTGTTCCAGTTCGCCCCAGGAAATGTGGGGCTGGGATTGGCATAGCCACCGCGACCAATGGAAAACGGATCCGTCAAGGCCGACCATGGCAGTGCCGACCTTGTCCGCCACGGATGTGAGGTGGAGGTCGAAGTATTATTCCACCTTGGTGATCCACCCCATGGGGTCGGTGCTAGAGAAATGCGGGACGTCGAGGGAGAGGGACGAGCGACCCGAGAGAGACACGGTAGTGGCTGGCGGGGGTAGTGGCCGAGGGGCGAGCCCCCGTCGGTAGATGAGGCGCAACCGCCGTTGGCAGCGAAAGCAGGAGAGGCGGGCCAGGCGTCCAGGCGCGCAAGGATGTCATGCAGCGTGGCCTGGATGGAGGCGAACTAGGAGTCATGGGCGTCGAGGTGGCGCTGGACGCTTTCATCGGGGGCATCGACGGCAGGGGAATCGGCGTGTGCGCGTGTGGTGGGATCCATGCGAAAGACAGCACGGCGGGAGATCTGGGTAGCGAGCGGGATGCGCAGTCGTTGGAGGAACGCACGGTGGAAGGCTGCGATGTGTGGCGACCTAATGTGGATGACCGCACGACTCAAAGCAGCGAATGATGAGGGCCGTAAGCAGTGATATGGAAAAACCGGCAACTTCCAAGCGGGCAGCACGGCAGGTCGGACCAATTATTACCGATCAAGAGGAAATTCGGACTAGGGGAGGGCCGGCGGCAAGAATGAGAGAAAGAGGCTAGGGTTTGAGAGGAGACAAGGGAGTAGCCCTTTTTTTATAACACATCGATGACAAAATATTACAAGGTCCAACAAGCCCTTTTATAGTAAAGAGGTGCAAATAACAAAACTGAAATATTAAATAAAACAAAACATAATAAAAGCTGAATGTTAATTATCCTCCGCGTCCATCATAGCCGGTTCGCCCACGTCGGTCCTCGTTGCGCCCGCCGTCACCGCCGCATGTGGACCCCGCCGCTTGTAGACCCGCTATGGACGCACCTCGTCGTGAATGTCCGTAACAGGTGAATTCAACCGGGTGACATTTAATTGGCATGTGATATTTTCAATGTGAATGTTGTGACAACATAATCACAGGAAAAATTCCTTTGAGAATCGTGTATATGAGGATTGTTAGTTGTTGAACGGAAATGAACTGTTCACAAATAATCAATAATGGAGCCCCCTAAAATATAAGGAGGAAAATACAACATATAATTCATTCTAACAATCCCCCTCAAGTTAGGCATGTTATATTTCTCATACCCAACTTGTCAATAAAAACACATAAAATATTCACCCCAAAACTCTTAGTAAGAAAATCAGCTATTTGTCCCTCTGAGGGAAAAAATGAAATACAGATAATCTTCTTCTCGATATTCTCCTTGATGAAGTGTCTGTCCACTTTGATATGTTTGGTGGGATCGTGCTGAACATGGTTGTTGGCAATATTGATAGCGGTTTTGTTGTTATAGTACAACCGGATAGGGCTAGACTCACTTGAACCTAGTTCACACATAAGAGAACATATCCACAATCCCTCGCATATCTCATAAGACAGCTCTGAATTCTGCTTTTGCGCTAGACCTTGTGACGACACATTGATTTTTTACTTCTCCAAGTGACTGGGTTCTCACCAACAAATGAGCAATACCCAGATGTAGAGCGTCTATCTTCATTGGAGCCCGTCCAATCCGCGTCAGCATAAACTTCAATCTTCAAACCTATATTGGGAGTAAAGAGAATTCCCCTTCCTGTTGAGGTCTTCAAGTACCTCAAGATTCTATGAGCTGCATCCAAATGACTCATCTTCGGGGAATACATATATTGGCTAACGACCCCCATAATATAGGCTATGTCGGGGTGAGTATAGGATAGATAGATTAACTGTCCGACAAGACGGAAACCAATAACGTCTTCAATAGGATCACCATCAATTCTTCCAAGGTTGTGGTTGAACTCTATAGGGGTGTTGGCAGGTCTACACCCACTTATACCGGATTGTTCCAGCAAATCAAGGATGTATTTTCTCTGAGAGATGAAAATACCCTGTTTAGATCTAGCTACTTCAATACCCAAAAACATTAGTTTCCCAAGATCTTTTACTTTAAACTGTTTTGCTAAATTTACCTTCAACTCTTTCACTTCTTAAGCATCATCTCCAGTTATGACAATGTCATTAACATAGATAATGGGGGTTGTTAACATATTATTCCTCCGATTTACAAATAGAGTATGGTTAGCATAACTTTGTCTGTATCCAAGAGTGAACATGACTTTGTGAAACCGACCAAACCAAGTCCTCGGAGATTGCTTCAAGTCGTAGAGGTGTCTTCTTTAACCTACACACTTTCCCTTTAGAGCCGAAAGGGGAAAAATCTGGGGGGGGGGGGAGAGTGTGTTACCGAGTTGTAGCTGGAGGAGCCGGCATGGCGAGTTTACACGCGAAGGCGGCCGGCGCACGGCCCCAAGGAGGGGGCTCGCGGCGCACAAGAACCGGAGTACAAAGGAGACGGACCCGTAGAGGACCGGATGATAACTTCAGCTTATTTTAATTTCAGTTCAATTCTATTTTTTTTTGTATCGGACACTCACTATATAAGGGGGTGTGTTTGGACTATTGTGAATCTTTGGATCACTTAACCAAGGAAGAGGGTTGCTCCCTCTTAATTCTCTCAACCCTAACTCTCTCCCTCTATCTCTCTTCCGCCTCTCCTCCTCTCTCGCGCCGCCGGGCGACATCAACTTTGCCAGGCATTACTGACCGCTCTCCACCTTCCCGCGACGGTATTATTTGATCTGACCTGCTGGTGGAGACCAGCCCAGATCAGGGCGTCGCAAAAGTGCCCGTCGCCGCACCCGCCCGGACCTCTATCGACCCTGAATGTCGTATTTTTTATTTGTGAAAGTATATGTGTATATATATAAGTTATAAATATATATATATATATGCATATATGTTTAAGTTATATAAATTTTATATAAAATATATATATATTATATATAACAGTTATATATATATATAAGTTATATGAATTATATATATATATATGCATTCGTTCTCACCCTAACCCCCGGTTCAGCGGAGCAGTGCAGAAACAGCGGCGGCAACGGTACCTCTACCCGCAAGCGCAGTCCGCCATTTCCGGCCCGAAAACGAGCGGGATTCAAGCTCGACCACTCCTTTCTTGCCGTTCCTCGACGGCGTTGGCCACCACGTTGGCTACAACCGCAGAACACGATCCCACTCCCGGCGGTTCAACACCACGACGCTACCGCCATGGCCGGGTACCCGAGTTTCCTCTTCCCTGTTGTAAACCCTATAAAAGGGAATATGTTGGTAGTTTTAGAGGTTGTTGATGAACGTTGATGAAATTTGATGTGACTGTTACCTCCTTCTGAGGATTTCTGTGTGAAATTTATTGTGAGTTTGCTTCTTGATTCCTGTATTCCGTAAGAACTGTGAGTATATGAATTTGCTGTGATTTTGATTCCCGTTTGAGAGAGGGTGCTGCAGTTTTCTTTAGGAGGGTTGAGTATTGAAATGAAGAGTTTCTTCCTGTAATGGCGCTTCCCGTATGAGGGATGATAAACAGTAATTAGGAATTAGTTGTTTCCGTAAGCGATGATGAACAGTAAAATTGGTTTTACTGTACTTGCCCAGTGAATTCCGCTTGACTGTTCTGGAGAAGGGATCGTGGAATGCTTGCTGCTTACGGTAATTTCTATTAGGAGATAGGAGAGATGAATTGACAATAGTTAATGAATTTAATTTCTTGTGTTAGAGATTTCGTGGATCCACCTTGTGCGATTGAGATTTCGTGGAACCACTTTGAGCGTGAAGTGCGAGTGAATTTTAGGCTTGTTTAGTTTGTGGCTCCTTACTTTGTTGAGTGATTCCGTGGAACCACCTCGTGTGAGGGAGTGTTTAATTTCCTTGGTGCCCGTGTGCGAAAGCGGCCGACCTCGGAGTGGAAATCGAAGGTGACGAGGAACTCCTCGCGTGATCGTCATCGACTTCGGATACGGAAAGACGACTCTTTCCGTGGGTAATTTGCTTCTATCCCCCCTCTTTGCGTGTGTCTCCATTTTCTCTTAGGATTTATTAGACTCATTGCTGGGTTTTCGCCAAATTTTGTCAGCAAACGCTACGTCGAGAACTCCAAACGGGAACGTATTTGGAGTTCACGATTTCCGTTTTGGCTGCAACAAAGGGAACGGAACGAACTTGCGAGCTTCCTTCCCCGGATTTAAATTGAACCCTCAATTTAAGAAAATCTTTTTTTAAAGCAAAATAGTCTTTCTCGTGCTTTATAAAGGTTGTTTAAATTCATAAATCCGCGCAACATCCGCTTCAATTGCTTGCTAAAAAATCATATTTCGTTGCATACAATTAGGGTTTCCTAGAAATAGCCGACAGGTGCGTAAACCCTACGCACCGTCCTGCATCAATTTAGTATCAGAGGCAGGTTCCAAATTTTTCTAAATTTCGGGATCCGCCCTGTGTAGAATAGGAACCCGCATAGCTTTTAAAAAAAAATTCAAAAAAAATAAATAAACAAAAAAAAAGATTATTTTTATCATCATTGCATTTATTTACTTATTTGCATGCATTTGCGTAGTGGTAGGTTAGTGAGTATGAGTTCACAACACCACAATTCACCACCTGAACACCTTCACGAGGTAAACCCGGAGATGCGTCGAGTTGAACATGGTGAATCGAGTCGTGAGATCGAAGGGAATGAACCACCCCCGTGGTTTGTACCTTTTGCCCACCAAATGGCAACGATGACCGAAAGTGTTTACCAAATGAGAGAAGGGCTAGCAAATCTTAGTGTCAGGGTGAATAGCTTAGAAGTACCCCTCGAGCGTCAATGCCACCTTTAGCTAGAGATGAGCATTCAGTGCGACCCCATTATGAGGCTCCCCCACCTTATGGAGAGAGGTCTGCACTTAGGAGAAACCCTCTTTTCGAGGAAGAGGTTAGAAATCCCATAGATAGATATGAATCTGAGTATAATCAGGGTAGGAATTTCCCGAGAAATTTTCCTGAAACCCCACGTGAGCCTTTCCTAGGTACGCGAGATCATTATCAGGAGAGACCCTATAATGACGTAGCTAGAGAAGAGCGTCCACGAGACCATCGTAGGCCCATACCGGCCATGCATCATGATGATCGACCTAGAGATTGGCATCGACCGCCACCCCCACGGCGTCGAGACCATCGTGATCCTTACGACGATGATTACGACTATCCTCCCCGGGATAGGCGACCGGATCTTACACGTGTAGTGAAGTTAGAGCCGCCACTTTATGATGGATCTATGGATCCCAAGGTCTTTTCAGACTGGGTTATAGACATAGAGACCTACTTTGATTGGTATCGTATGACGGAAGATCAGAAGGTTCAGTTTGCCAAGATGAGGTTATCTGGGCGAGCGAAAATCTTTTGGATAGGTGAGGAACGTATTATAGAGAGGAATGGACGCCCTCCCATTACACACTGGGCACACATAAAAGCCATATTGGAGGAGCAGTACATTCCCCAGCACTACCAGACCCGTCTGCGAGACGAGCTGACGTCTCTACGTCAAGGGTCCAAATCAGTTTCTGATTATTTAGCTGAGATGAAGGATCTTATGATTAGGTGCAACGTAGTCGAACACCCACGAGATACATTATCTAAATTTAAGTGTGGACTGCGATCTGAGATTCGCGATGAGTTGATTCGATATGGTCACTATTCCTTCGCTGAGACTGTATCTATCGCCATCGATATAGAGGAACATCAAAAGAGAACCTCCCGGTTCAAACCTCAAAATAAAACAAACCCTCCTTATAAGAAAGATGAATCGAAAGGTAAGGAGAATACCTCGAAGCCCACCTCGACCTTTACGAGAGATCAGAGAGGAAAAGCCCCCATGGGAACTGTGACCCCTTCACAGATCCGATGTTATGAGTGCCAGCAGATTGGCCATATATCTAGGGATTGTCCTAAAAGGAGAGGCACACTGGTGATTCATGAGGTGACTGAGGAGGATGAGCCTATAGAAGAAGTTGGAGTCGAGAGGGACTCACAAATTTTGAATGATGAAGTGTACGGTACGCCTAGTGATGAGGAGATAGATCCCGGCGTCCTAGTGGTGAGATGTATGTTATCTACACCAAAGGAATCAGCCGATTATTGGCGGACGAACATCTTCCAAGCCTACTTCAAGGCAGGGGAGAAAGTGTGTCGTTTAGTAGTAGATAGCGGGAGTTGTATGAATGTGATAGCTGAGACAGCATTAGCCCGCATGGGACTCACTGCTGAGCCACACCCTTCCCCATTCCAGGTAGCTTGGGTCACCAAGACTACCTTATCTGTGACTAGGAGATGTTTAGTGCCCATCACTATCGGTCCGTATACCGATAAGATTTGGTGTGACGTTATGCCTATGGATGTGTGCCACGTATTACTAGGGAGACCTTGGTTGTATGACCGAGATGTACTCATACATGGCAGGTCCAACACTTGCTCCTTTCTACTAGACGGAAAGAGAGTAGTGTTGAACCCGGTGCGACCCACAGCACCAACATCCCGCACGAGTAGTAGTGCGAAAGAATCTCTTCCTCCCACTGAAAGGAAGAAGACTCTTAGCATTATACGAGGCGTTGATTTCCATCGAGAGAGCTTCGCTGGTGGATTTATTTATGCCTTAGTAATTTTACAGGCATCTGACGTACTAGAGAGATACGAGTCTATTCCTATACCTGCTAGGAGACTCTTAGAGGAGTTCCAGGATATACACCCTGATGAGCTTCCGGCTGAATTACCTCCCATGAGATGTATTCAGCATGCGATAGATCTCGTTCCTGGAGCTTCCCTCCCACATTTACCGCATTACCGATTGAATCCTGCCGCCCATGAGGAGCTGCAGAAGCAAATTGGAGAGTTACTAGATAGAGGCTTTATCCGTCATAGCCTTAGTCCATGTGCGGTGTCTGCCCTCCTTGCTCCGAAAAAGGATGGTACTTGGCGTATGTGCGTTGACAGTCGTGCTGTCAACAAGATTACTTTGAAATACCGATTCCCGATACCTCGACTGGATGACATGTTGGACATGTTGACTGGAGCCACGATCTTTTCTAAGATCGACCTTCGTAGTGGTTATCACCAGATTCGCATTCGCGAAGGAGACGAGTGGAAGACTGCCTTCAAATCGAAGGATGGCCTTTATGAGTGGCTTGTGATGCCCTTTGGGTTATCCAATGCCCCTAGTACTTTCGCTCGGATGATGACCCAGGTCTTTAGACCATATATTGGGAAGTTCGTAGTGGTTTATTTCGACGACATTTTGATATATAGTCGGACTGAGGATGAGCACTTGACTCACTTACATACTATTTTCGAGCTCCTGCGAGCCGAACGACTGTATATCAACGTGAAGAAGTGTGTTTTTATGGCCGAGTCCGTCATCTTTCTTGGATATATAGTGAGCTCCGCTGGCATCACTATGGATCCCGAGAAAGTTCGAGCGATCCGTGAGTGGCCGACCCCTCAGAACATTCACGATGTCCGTAGCTTTCATGGACTAGCCACATTTTATCGTCGATTCATTAAGAACTTCAGTACGATTATGGCACCCATCACTGAATGTAGGAAGAAGGGAAGTTTTCAGTGGACATCATCGGCAGCTAGAGCCTTTGAGATTATCAAGGATAAGATGTCCACTGCACCTGTTTTGAGACTCCCTGATTTCAGTCAGGTATTCGAGGTATCTTGTGATGCCTCGGGAGTTGGGATAGGAGGTGTACTTAGTCAAGAGGGTCACCCCGTGGGATTTTTCAGTGAAAAGCTCTCAGGCCCGAAGCTGAATTATTCCAACTATGAGCGCGAGTTCTATGCGATTGTACAAACGTTACGTCATTGGAGGCATTATTTGTTGCCTAAGGAGTTTGTCCTCCACTCTGATCATCAGGCGTTACGTTATATCAATTCGCAACAGAAGTTGAACCCTCGACAGGCTAAGTGGGTATCATATCTACAAGAATACACCTTCGTTCTCAAACACTGTAAGGGAACGGAGAATAGGGTTGCCGACGCCCTCAGTCGAGTCACCCTTGTATTGTCACAAATGCGTACTCAGGTGGTAGGATTTGAGCGTGTCAAGGATGATTATTCTAGTTGTCCTGATTTTAGCGGTATCTATGATGCGATACGTTCGGATCCCTATCACGATGAGACTGATTATCTGATTCGAGACGGATATTTGTTTCGTGGGACCCGTCTGTGTATTCCCCGCACCTCGTTACGAAATTTCATTGTATGAGAATTACATGGCGGAGGCTTAGGTGGACACTTTGGACGCGATAAGACGATAGCCTTAGTAGAAGAGCGCTTCTATTGGCCCGGGATGAAGCGGTTTATCGCTCAGATTATCAGTAGCTGCCGCACGTGTCAGGTAGCGAAGGGCAATAAACAACCCGTTGGTTTATATACACCTTTACCGGTGCCCAGCATTCCTTGGGATGATGTTAGCATGGATTTTGTGCTTGGGTTGCCGCGCACTTTTAGGAAACACGATTCCATACTTGTCGTGGTTGATCGGTTCTCTAAAATGGCGTATTTCATCCCTTGTAACAAAACCGATGACGCCTCTCATATAGCCCGTATTTATTATAAAGAGGTTGTCGCACACCGAGGAATACCCAAGACTATCGTTACCGATCGAGATGTTAAGTTCACCAGCTATTTTTGGAAGTCACTCTGGAGACTTTTAGGTACTAAACTTCTATTTTCGACCGCTTATCATCCGCAGACCGACGGTCAAACTGAAGTTGTGAATAGAAGTTTAGGAAATTCATTGCGCTGTTTGGTAGGAGATCACCAGGGAAATTGGGATCTAATTCTTCCACACGCCCAGTTAGCGTACAATAATTCGAAGAATAGATCCACGGGTTTATCACCTAATGAGGTTGTTCATGATCACACTGCACGAGTGCCGCTAGATTTAGCACCACTACCACCCACATTTAGGACTAGCCAGTTTGCACATGAGTATGCATTGCATCTGCATGATTTGCATAAAGAGATTGAGCGGAAGTTGCATAGTACTTATGATCTTTACGCAACTCAAGCAAACAAGCACAAGAGAGCTACTAGTTTTAAAGAGGATGACTTAGTGATGGTTCGGCTAAATCCGGAACGGTTACCATCGGGTACCGTAAAGAAGTTAGCTGACCGTAGAACTGGACCCTTTAGAGTGGTGAAACGGATTGGGCAGAATGCGTATGAACTTGAGATGCCTTCCGTTTGGGGAGCAAATCCTGTTTTTAACGTAGCCGATCTGACTTTATTTCACGATTACCCGCATGAGTCTGTAGATTTTCCATTGTCTTCTCCTCCAATTGATTCTTCTGGGTTGGTGAGTGAGAGTGAGGAGCCACATTCAGGACATACCGATATTCATTTCGCTACTGACACGTCCACTGCAGTTTCTCCCATTTTCACTGACAGCTTACAGGTGGAGCATGAGATACCAGATGAGTCTACTTTACCAGTTCCCAGAGCTACTGATCGACTTCCGCGACAGATTTTAGTTCCCGAGCAGATATTGGATGCGAGACAGTGACCACTACTGATGGTGGTTTTCAGAGATACTTGGTTCGTTGGCATGGCAGACCAGAGACCGAGACCAGTTGGATCTTGGCCGAGGAGTTACAGCGCATGGATGCTGATCTTCTACAACAGTACCGCTCGGAGCACTCACCAGAGATGAGTGATTTCGAGAGGGGGAGAGTTGGTGGAGACCAGCCCAGATCAGGGCGTCGCAAAAGTGCCCGTCGCCGCACCCGCCCGGACCTCTATCGACCCTGAATGTCGTATTTTGTATTTTTGAAAGTATATGTGTATATATATAAGTTATAAATATATATATATGCATATATGTTTAAGTTATATAAATTTTATATAAAATATATATATATTATATATAACAGTTATATATATATATAAGTTATATGAATTATATATATATATGCATTCGTTCTCACCCTAACCCCGGTTCAGCGGAGCAGTGCAGAAACAGCGGCGGCAACGATACCTCTACCCGCAAGCGCAGTCCGCCATTTCCGGCCCGAAAACGAGCGGGATTCAAGCTCGACCACTCCTTTCTTGCCGTTCCTCAACGGGTTGGCCACCACGTTGGCTACAACCGCAGAACACGATCCCACTCCCGGCGGTTCAACACCACGACGCTACCGCCATGGCCGGGTACCCGAGTTTCCTCTTCCCTGTTGTAAACCCTATAAAAGGGAATATGTTGGTAGTTTTAGAGGTTGTTGATGAACGTTGATGAAATTTGCTGTGACTGTTACCTCCTTCTGAGGATTTCTGTGTGAAATTTATTGTGAGTTTGCTTCTTGATTCCTGTATTCCGTAAGAACTGTGAGTATATGAATTTGCTGTGATTTTGATTCCCGTTTGAGAGAGGGTGCTGCAGTTTTCTTTAGGAGGGTTGAGTATTGAAATGAAGAGTTTCTTCCTGTAATGACGCTTCCCATATGAGGGATGATAAACAGTAATTAGGAATTAGTTGTTTCCGTAAGCGATGATGAACAGTAAAATTGGTTTTACTGTACTTGCCCAGTGAATTCCGCTTGACTGTTCTGGAGAAGGGATCGTGGAATGCTTGCTGCTTACTGTAATTTCTGTTAGGAGATAGGAGAGATGAATTGACAATAGTTAATGAATTTAATTTCTTGTGCTAGAGATTTCGTGGATCCACCTTGCGCGATTGAGATTTCGTGGAACCACTTTTGAGCGTGAAGTGCGAGTGAATTTTAGGCTTATTTAGTTTGTGGCTCCTTACTTTGTTGAGTGATTCCGTGGAATCACCTCGTGTGAGGGAGTGTTTAATTTCCTTGGTGCCCGTGTGCGAAAGCGGCCGACCTCGAAGTGGAAATCGAAGGTGACGAGGAACTCCTCGTGTGATCGCCATCGACTTCGGATACGGAAAGACGACTCTTTCCGTGGGTAATTTGCTTCTATCCCCTCTCTTTGCGTGTGTCTCCATTTTCTCTTAGGATTTATTAGACTCATTGCTGGGTTTTCGCCAAATTTTGTCAGCAAACGCTACGTCGAGAACTCCAAACGGGAACGTATTTGGAGTTCACGATTTCCGTTTTGGCTGCAACAAAGGGAACGGAACGAAGTTGCGAGCTTCCTTCCCCGGATTTAAATTGAACCCTCAATTTAAGAAATTTTTTTTTTAAAAGCAAAATAGTCTTTCTCGTGCTTTATAAAGGTTGTTTAAATTCATAAATCCGCGCAACATCCGCTTCAATTGCTTGCTAAAAAATCATATTTCGTTGCATACAATTAGGGTTTCCTAGAAATAGCCGACAGGTGCGTAAACCCTACGCACCGTCCTGCATCACCTGCCGCTCCGCCCGCCTGCGTGCCGCCGGATCCTTCTTGTGCTCGCCGATGGCCCCTAACACCCGTGCTCACCTCACCGACGGCCACGAGGGCACCGACAATACCCGCGCTCGACTTGACCACCAAGACGCCCGCCTCGACTCTCTCCAATCCTCCATCGACGCCCTTGTCGCCGGCCAGGCGTTCCTCCTCATCCGCCTCGAGTCCGTTCTAGCCCCGATCTCCACCACCCCATCATCCGGCTCGACCTCCGCGGCCGACGCCACATCCATCTTAGGGATGCCCCCCCACCCACTGGCTCCGCCCGCGACTCCCCGCCAACACCCGCGCGGGCGGCACCACTGTTGGATATTCCCTCCTTCTCTGGGGTCGACCCCTTGGGATGGATTGCCCGCGCGGAACAATTCTTCGACCTCAATCTTATACCGCCGGCGGATCGGGTCAGCACGGCGGTGGTCGGCCTCAGCCACTCTGCCCTTCATTGGGCGCGCTGGCTCCGCCAAGTCCAGCCTACCATTTCCTGGCATGAGTTCAAGCAGGAGATGATCACTCGCTACGACCCGCGCTACACCGGCTCGGCCATTGAGCATCTTTGCAGTGCCCGCCAGACGGAGGACTTGGACGCTTACATCGACGAGTTCGTTGCCTTGGTAACACAGGTGCCGGGTCTCCCACCCGACAACTATTTGGGGTTCTTTCTTCAAGGACTGCTTTCGGCCATCCGCTCCCGCATTCGAACTCATCACCCATGCACCGTCTCAGAGGCATTGGAGCTGGCTCGTGCGGTGGAGGGACCTTGGCTTTTGGCCGACCCACCCATGGGCCATCATGCACCCCGGTCGCACGTGCCTCGGGATCGGCCCCCACTTCCAGGGGGCGCCCGACAGGGCCGCACCGACAACCCGCAACGTAACTCCAATAATGATTACAACGAACTCCGCCGCAAGGGGTTGTGTTTCCGGTGCCTCCAACCGTATTCTCCCCAACATGTGTGTACCGTCAAGGAGTTTCATGCACTGTTCAGCGATTACGAGCCCGAAGTCACCGTGGCCGACTTCGACGCCCTCGTCATACGGGATGACGACCCTCCCGCTCTGGCCGAGGGGGGGCCCTCAATGTGCTTGACCTTCCGTTCTTTTCCGTGGGTGGACTTACCGGACCCCGGACAATGAAGATGATCGGGGTGATCCTTGGCCAGCAGGTGATCGTGATGGTAGATAGTGGAGCAAGCCACAACTTCATTTCGGCCCGCCGGGCACATGACCTCGCCCTGTCGATTTCTTCGTCCCCGACCTTCTCGGTCTGCCTTGGGGATGGCCTCCGCCGACCGACTCTCAGCCAGTGTGCCGGGGTCACCTTGTCCGTTGGTTCTTGCACTATTACGGCGGATTTTTATGTGCTTGAATTGGGCGGTCTCGACGTCATCTTAGGGGTGGCATGGCTCCAGACTATGGGGGATGTCTGTGTCAATTGGGCCGCCATGACCATGCTATTTCAACACCAGGGTCGCCCATGCCGCTTAGAGAGCGAGGCGGCTCTACTTCGGTCGCCCATATCGACACGCGCTCTTACTCGGGTGGCGGACGTGGACTTTTCAGCATTGCTTCTGCCGGTTTTCGCGGAGTCACCCTCCGCACCCTTGGCCGGGGACTTCCAAGCCATTCTGGATGATTTTGGGGACATCTTTGCCGCACCACAGGGGCTTCCGCCTGCGCGCCCAACTGATCACCCGATTGTGCTCCAACCTGGGGCAGCGGCCGTGTCGGTCCGCCCTTACCGCTACAGGCACGCTCAGAAGGACGAGATCGAACGCCTCGTTCGGGAGATGTTGCTGGGCGGCCTCATCAGACCCAGTGCCAGTCCCTTCTCCAGTCTGGTGTTGTTGGTGCGCAAGAAAGACGGGAGTTGGCGCTTTTGTGTCGACTATATGGAGGTCAACAAGGTCACGATACCGGATAGGTACCCCATTCCAGTGATACAGGAGCTGTTGGACGAGCTACACGGGGTCGCATACTTCACGAAGTTGGATCTCCGGGCGGGCTACCATCAAATCCGGTTCGCCCGGATGACGTGCCGAAGACCGCGTTTCGGACGCATGACGGTCACTTCGAATTCTTGTTCATGTCGTTCAGCCTCACCAACGCGCCGGCGGAGTTTCAAGCAACAATGAATGAGATCTTCCGCCCAGTTCTCCGTAAGCATGTGCTCGTTATCTTTGATGACATCTTGGTGTTTAGTCGTTCTTGGCAGGCACACCTTGATCACGTGCGGCGCACATTCTTGATGCTGCGACAACACCAACTAGTCCTCAACCGCAAGAAGTGCTCTTTCGGGGCAACGACCGTGAGTTACTTGGGCCACACTATTTCGGCCGCCGGCGTGGCCATGGACGTGGATAAGATCCAGGTGGTCCTGCAGTGGCCGACTCCAACATCTCTGCGGGAAGTCCGTGGATTTCTCGGGCTCACCGGCTACTATCGGCGGTTCATCAAGGAGTATGGTGTGTTGGCTCGCCCACTCACCCAGATGTTGAAGCTTTCGGAGGAAGGCCCCTTCTCATGGTCACCCGACGCCATGGCGGATTTCTCCACGCTTCAAACCGCCCTCGTGCAAGGACCGGTTTTGGCCATGCCTTGATTTTCAGCAAACTTTCGTCGTCGAATGTGACGCCTCCGGCACCGGCATAGGGGCGGTCCTCATGCAAGGTGGCCGGCCCATTGCCTACTACAATCGCGCGTCCTCCTCCTCGATCTGGAGCCGTTCAGCCTATGAAAACGAGCTCATGGCTCTTGTGCTCGCGGTCCAACACTGGCGGCCATATCTCTTGGGTCGTCCCTTCGTGGTCTGTACCGACCATCACAGCTTCCGTTATTTACTGCAACAAAAAATCGCAACACCGGCACAACAAGTCTGGGTGGCTAAGTTATTGGGTTACGATTTCACCATTGAGTTTCGCCCCGGCCGGTCGAACCGGGCGGTAGACGCCTTATCCCGACAACCACACGCCCTGGAGCTTGTGGCCATTTCTCGGCCGGTTTGGGACGATGCGGCCACCCTTCAGTCAGAAGTCGAGCAGGATCCCCACCTTGCGGCCATCCGGACGGCCCTCTTGGCGAATCTGGAAGCTCATCCGCCCTACTCGCTCCAGGGGGGCGTTTATTCCACTGGGGCCGCCTTGTCTTTTTCGCTTCCTCCCCGAGTATACCCCGGCTACTATCCAAGTTCCATGCCACCCCGGCCGGCGGCCACACGGGAGCGTTTCGCGCTTACAGGCGATTGGCGGCATCCCTGTACTGGCCACAGATGTTCCGCCAAGTGAAGGCCCATGTGGCCGCGTGCCTTCCCTGCCAGAAGGCCAAGTATGAGGCTATGTTTCCCAGCGGCCTGCTACAGTCCCTGCCGATTCCGGAACGCATATGGAAAGACATTGCTATGGATTTTATCACCCGGATACCTCGCCTGAACGAGTTCGACTGCATATTGGTGGTGGTAGACCGTCTGTCCAAGTACGCGCACTTTATATCCCTGCGCCATCCATACACAGCAGCCACGGTGGCTGGCGCTTTCATCGCCGAGATTGTACGACTGCATGGGTTTCCCCGCTCCATAGTCAGTGATCGGGACCCCTTGTTCCTCAGCAGTTTCTGGACATCCCTTTTCCGCCTGCAAGGTACCCGTCTCCGTATGAGCACGGCCTAGCACCCGCAGTCTGACGGGCAATCGGAAGTACTCAATCGGTGTCTAGAGACATATCTTCGCTGCTTCATTGGAGAGCGGCCAGGCACGTGGGCCAAATGGTTATGTTGGGCGGAATACTCGTATAACACGGCGTATCATCATGCAACACACACCTCCCCATTCAGGACGGTGTATGGCCGCCCACCGCCATCCATAAACTGCCACCTACACGGGGAATGCCTCGCAGCTAGCCTGGCCGATCACCTGCAGGATCGGGACATCATCCTCGACAGCTTGAAACATCATCTTCGGCGAGCCCAAGCAAAGATGGTCTCCTTCGCCAACCGTAAGCGTCGGGATCACACCTTCCTAGTGGATGAGAAGGTCTTCCTCAAACTGCAGCATTATCGCCAGCTTTCTGTCGCGCGGCGGCCTTGCCCGAAGTTGGCACCACGCTATTATGGGCCATTCGAGGTCATCAGTCGCATCGGAGCTGTAGCATACCGGCTCCGCCTACCCAGTGGCAGTCGCATTCACCCGGTTTTTCACGTCTCCCAGCTCCGACGGGTGGTAGGCGACCACCCCGTAGTGGACCACATTCCGGCTGACCTCGAGTACTCTAGGTCTGAGCCCTTGTACCCCCGGGCCATTCTCGACTGTCGCCACCACTTACCCGGGGACGCCAGCCCAGAAGAGATCCACGTCGCCTGGTGGCACCTCCCGACGAACGAAGCCACTTGGCTCCTTCGAGACGATTTATGTCGACAGTTTCCAGACTACTGCCTTGAGAACAAGGCCAATTTTCCAGATGGCGGTATTGCTACCGAGTTACAGCCGGAGGAGCCGGCATGGCGAGTTTACACGCGAAGGCGGCCGGAGCACGGCCCCGAGGAGGGGGCTCGCGGCGCACAAGAACCGGAGGCCGACCCGCGCAGTATAAAGGAGACGGACCCGTAGAGGACCGGATGATAACTTCAGCTTATTTTAACTGCAGTTTAATTCTATTTTTATTTTGTTGTATTGGACCCTCACTATATAAGGGGGTGTGTTTGGACTCTTGTGTATCTTTGGATCACTTAACTAAGGAAGGGGGTTGCTCCCTCTTAATTCTCTCAACCCTAACTATCTCCCTCTATCTCTCTTCCGCCTCTCCTCCTCACTCCCGCCGCCGGGCGACATCAACTTCACCGGGCATTACTGACAGCTCTCCACCTTCCCGCGACGGTATTAGAGTGACATATATACTTACTCTTCTAAATTCCCATGAAGGAATGCATTTTTCACATCCAATTAAGTAAGACCCCAACCCTTGCACACAACACATGATAACAAAACTCGTATAGAGTTCATTTTTGCAACAGGGGCACAAGTGTCTTAATAATCAATCCCAAGGGTTTGAGTATATCCCCTGCCACCAACCTCGCTTTAAATCATTAAACCAAGCCTTCAAAGTTCTGCTTCACAGTAAACACTCATTTACAACAAACGGTCTCCTTTTCGAATGGAATGTGTGTTAAAATTTCATGCACAATTTTTTTCCAAGGCAGTCATTTCTTCAATCATTGCCTCTTTTCACTTTTGAAGCCCAAGAACATCATGCCATGTAGATGGAATAGAGACAGATACAAGAGATGAGACAAAGCTCTATGTGAAGGAGTTAGAGCGTCATAGGAAACATAATGCGGCAGAGAATGTTGGGTGCAAGATATAATACCTTTGCAAAGGGCAATAAGGGCCCGTTCGGCGCGCAGGTATTGTCTTTCTGAAATTGGCTTTGGCTAGAAAACCAATATCTGCAGGAATTGGTTTTGTGCAGAAAGTCAATTATGTTGTTCGGCTGCATGATGGAATTCAATGAACAGAATTGGAATTGATATGTAAAAGCTGTTCGGCTGCACAATGAAATTGGCTTTCTGAAATTTAAATTTTTAAAATTTATATAGTTTTAAAATAAAACAGTAAATTAATGTACTGCTAATTAGTATAGTCTATATGATCTAGGCTCTTAACAATATCCAAGAAAGACAAATTTCTTCTCTTTTCTAATTTTATCCACTCCCCTTTGGTTGTGTGAATAAGCAATACATCCAAATATTCGCTTGAATTGGTTAGGTCTAAAGCTGGCTTCATAAGGTGTGATGTAGTGAAGTGCTTTGGTGAGAGATCTGTGTAGAATATGTACAAAAGTGTTCACTGATTTTGCCCAAAGAGTTTTTGGAAGATCTGGAAATTAAATAGATACAAGATCTGGAAATTCAGATCTGAAAATTATTACTAAACTCACGAAGAAGAAAGGAGGGGGAAGAAGAAGAAAGGAGGAGGAAGAAGAAGAAGAAGAAAGGAGGGGAAGAAAAAGAAGAAATGAGAGGGAAGGAGGGGAAGGAAATAGAAGAAAGGAGAAGGAAGAAGCAGAGGAGGATAGGCGGCGAGGCTCGGACAGCGGGTGAGAACAGGAGGAAGAAGAAAGTGAAGAAAATAGAAGAGGGGGAAGAGGAGGAGGTATACCTGTGGCGGAAGAATCGGAGGAGGAAGTCCACGAAAACTGGGTCGGAGGAGGCTATCAGGCAGAAATCTTCCGTTTTCGTCGTTCTCGTGATCGGGAGGAGAGACATCCACGAAAAACTGCGTAGTAGGGTAAGAATTGGGGAATCGTATTTTAGGAGAGAGTTAAAACCGACGTATTTAACTCCAGTACCAATTCCGCTGCAATTTCGTCATGCCGAATACAGGAAATGACATTACTATTTGTCAAACCCAATTCCAGAAAGCCATTTCCCGCGCGCCGAACAGACCCCAAGGGATTTTGAGGACTCTGTTGACGGAGTTGGCACGGGCGCTGATAGTGTGGGAAGAGCTTGTGTGTTAGGAGCTTTACTCAGTCCGGTATACACCTGTAATTCCAGTTCTTTACGAGGAAGCTCCCCCTGAGAAGGCTCCCGTGAATGGGAATCTCGTCATGAGGCGGAATATGTGGAGGAATGGAGTACGGTGGAGGTATCGGTAAGGATAGAGTAGGGGAGCTCACTTCTTCTATGTGTGGACTCCCCCAAAAGTGACCTAGCATAATAAGGTTCGGATTCATGAAATGTGATATCCATCGTGAAGAAAATACGCTTTGTCAGAGAATGATAACATTTATATCCCTTCCGAATGGGATAATAGCCAATGAAAACACACTTAAGAGTACAAAGGTCAAGTTTAGACCGACCCGGAGAGTGTACGTGAGGGAAGCAAACACAACCAAAAGACTTCAGGTGGATAGAGGTCGGTGGAACCCCTAAGGTAGTTAGAGGGGTTTGATGACCCAAGACTAGAGATGGCACGAGGTTGATGAGGTATGCAACCATCAGAACCGCATCACCCCAATAGAATTTAGGGAGGTTCATAGTGAAGAGCAGACGCGCACCTCCAGAAAATGGCGGTTTTTTGTTGAACAGTCACATTCAAAGATGGGGAGTGAACAAATAATGATTGGTGGAGGATGCCATGTTCAGCAAGGTAGTGAGCAAAGGGAGCGTTGACATATTCCTAACCATTATCACTACGAAGAACTTTTATCGTAGAGAATTGAGTCGAAACTATTTTATCGAAATTTTTCAAAGGCAGAAAACACGTCATGCTTATTTTTCATCAAATAAACCCAGGTGGTCCGAAAAAAATAGACAATAAAAATAATAGACCAATAACATTCAGAAGCAGAAGTAGCGGGGCAAGGTCCTCAAACATCAGTATGGATAATGTGAAAAGAAGTTGTACTAGGTAAAGATATATAATGAACATGAGTACGATGATGTTTGACAACAATAAACGCATCACAATAAAAGTTTTTAAAACGGGTAGAAGAAAAAACAGAAAATAAACGCTGCATGGTCGCAACAGAGGGATGGCCAAGCTAACGGTGTCAGGTAAGCAAGATTGAGGTATGTGAATAGTGGAGATTTGGGGGAGAGGTACCCCCACCAGTGGAGTCAAACACATATAGGTCATTTTGCATACTACCAGAGCCAATCACCATCTCTGTCTTCAGATCCTGAACAACATAATGAAAAGGAAAGAAGGTAACTGAGCATTGAAGAGAAGTGGTCAAATGATTAAATGAGAGTAGACTACGGAAAAAATTCGGAACATGAAGCACATAAGATAAAGTGAGATAAGAACAAGGGATGAAACCTTTCCCAGCATGGGGGAGAGAGTGTCATCAGCAATGCTCACTTTATCTCTGCCTGAAAGAGCAGTATAAGACACAAAACCTGAAGCGGAACCGGTCATGCGATCAGTGGCGCCAGAATCGATAATCCACCGAGTAGTAGTAGTAGTAGTAGTATTAGTAGCAGAGTGGGCACCCAGAGTATCCGTGTGGACAAGGGCAGAAGATGACATAGAGGCAGTAGTAGGCTCAGCAGAAATGTCGTGCATCAAGCGACGAAGAGACTACATCTCTTCAACAGAGAAGGAGGACAATTGAGGTGGGCAACCCTCTGGAATCTCAATGAGATGAGCAGAGTAATAGGGTCGCCCTGGAGATCTACCACGATCGCGACCACCACATGAAGACAGACCGCCCCTGGGAGGAGGAAAGCCATATAGGCTAAAGCATGTATCCCGAGTATGACGAGGCTTGCCACAATAATTACAAGTGAGGTTATACTTATTTGTAGGATTATGTTTGAAATCACGAGAAACACGGCCTCCAAAGTTTGGTTGATGAGCCACGAAAGTGGATTCGTCCATAAGGGTGGTGATGTTCTAGGAGTGCATGCGGTCAAACTCTTGTCGAACAATGTTGTAAACTTCAAGAAGTGAGGAAATAGAAACACGTCCCAAGATTTGGATAGTAATCTGATCAAAATCTCTGTGCTACCCATACAGAAACTCAAAGACTCGATTGTGATCCACGTGGCTCCTCAGCAAGAGTGCATCTGCACTGCAAACCATAACACGAGAGTCCTGATAAAATTGGGTAAACTCAAGGTAGTAGGCAGAAGGAGGGCGATCGCCCCGTCGGAGAAGAAAAAACATGTGGCGAAATTGGTAGATCTGGACCGCATTTCCCTTGCGGGAATAGGTAGACCCAACACACTTCCATATCTCTGCAACAGTATCCAGGAAAATATAATTCCGAGCAATAGATTTCTGCATGAAATTAGTGAGCCATGACATGACAAGGGAGTATTCCAACTCCCATTGAGGCAAAGCAGTAGAGGTCGTGGTAGGAGCGGCGATGGTGCCACTGATATAGCCAAAGAGATGTTGACTCTGTATGGCTAGAGTAATGGAGCGGGACCAAGATAAATAGTGTCATCA
Organism: Platanthera guangdongensis; assembly: GCA_039583875.1. NCBI lineage: Eukaryota > Viridiplantae > Streptophyta > Magnoliopsida > Asparagales > Orchidaceae > Platanthera > Platanthera guangdongensis. The sequence goes on along the minus strand of CM077153.1, from coordinate 10,741,713 downwards.
AGTAAGATTGTTGTAATCTGAGAGTAGTGGCGATCTTGACTAGCCCAGGTAGATCCAGCGGGGTTACAGAGCTACCGGAATCAACAACGTCCGGCATAAGAACAAATGTCAGCCAAACTTTGCCGACAAGATGGTGAGGACTAGAGAAGAACACCCCTTCAAAGAATGGAAGGGAGATTGAGCATCACTATAGAGTTAGGAGACGTCCTCTTGAACAAACGAAGCACGAGAGCTGAGATTGGGAAGCATCCACTCGTCGAAATCCCGAGAAACTTAAGGTGGGTAGAGGGCCGAAGGGAAATTTTTTCCATAGTTTGGACTCAATCGGACCGCCGGAAGGCCGCCGGAAAAATCATCCCATGCGCAAATAATAAGTAATTAGGAGAGAGAGAGAGAGGACATCAACTCCTTCACAAATAGGATGAGGGCTCCCCATGGTGATGAGCTGGAGCGAACAAATCCTGAGTCCACCAACTCCTGTAGCTGCACTCGAAACTCTGTTAGCTCCTTCGGAGTCATCTTGTACGGGGCCCGAGAAACGGGCTTAGCACCCGATATTAGTCCAATCTGGAAGTCCACTTTCCTAGGCGGGGGTAATCTAGGTAGCTTCTCGGGGAAAACGTCGGGAAAATCTTGAACCACAAGTACATCAGACAAACTAGCATTTACCTCCTTCAGTTCAAAACAGATCATATAGACCTCATCCCCTTGCTCAATAGTCCTTGATGACCTGAATAAAAGATAATAAAATTCGGGGCACTGGTCTAATACCTTGAATCTCCTTGACAACCTCAGAATCTCCATGTCTCAAGGTGATCTGTTTTGCCACGTAGTCAATCCTGGCATGATGTCAATGCAGCCATGTCATGCCCAGAATAAGATCAAAATATGATATCTTCAACACCGTTGCAGGGGTGTCGAATAGCTTGTCGCCAATGCACACCTCCAGGTTGCACTTGGCGGATGAGTAGCTCAGAGCTATCTGGAAGGCGCATTCCTAGTGACATCGGTGAAGTGTTGTACGTCATCCAAATCCTTCACAAAGTCCGTCGTGACGAACGAGTGGGTCACACCAACATTAAATAGAATGTGGGTGGGCCTCCCACTGATAATCATGATGCCTAGGAGTTAAGTTTTCACAATTTGAGGATGAAATTCTCTAAACAGTTTTAGGCATACTGAAGATATACCACATAAAGCATTGAATTTAAGTTGCATTGGTACCTGCGATGACATCCTGTGGGTCCCTCTCCTGAGCCAAGTCCAATTCAAACACATGCTCTCGAGCAGGTCCATGATTCCTCCCCTATGGTCCTCGGCCTCAACCTCGTCCTTGCCCCCGCTGAGCCGCTGGGGGAGCCATAAGACGGTTCTGGGCATTCTCTCGCAACTGCGGGCAGAAGCGTCGAATGTGGCCTGACTGGTGACAATGGAGGAAACCCTCCGTGAAAGGCTCTCTAGGTCGCTGATGTGCCTGAGCCTACTGAGGTGGGGGAAATGCTAGTTGTGGAGCCAGTTGCTATATCCTAAAATTTGAATGAAATTGTTCGCCCCCACTTCTCTGGTTTCCTCCTCTGCCCCTGATAGGTTGCCTCCTACTGGCCCTGCTTCAAGCACATCCTCTGTGATCTCTTTCCACTCTTCTGGACCCCAAGGTGGCCTGCCTACAGCCTTTTAGCCATTTCTATGATCTGAGCAAGGCTCGAGTCGGCTACAAAAAGGAGAGCCTGCCTGAGAGGGTGTCGTAGACCCTTGTAGAATCTCTTCGCGTATCCGCGATCATCCAAGTCGTATGAGTCTGCAAACCTGGCCAGATGTTGAAATTCTCGCTGGTATTCCACGATTGACCTGGGTCTCTGCTTCAACTACAGGAACCTCTCTTCGAGCTCGTCGCGAGCAGTAGAGGGAACGAAGTGCTCCAGGAATGCATTAGAGAACTCACTCCAACTGATGTCTGTGTAAGTACGCTCCTCGAAAGTGGAGCCCATGAGAGACTTCCACAACCTCTTGGCGTGCGAGTCTAAGATAAAAACTGCTAAGGTGACAGCCATGCTGGCAGGGCATCAGATCCCGACCATCAACTCCTACACCGACTCCAGCCACTCCTCCGTGCGAACAATCGATTTTGTCCTGTGATATATATGCGGAGAGAGAGCTCAGAAGGTGCTCAGCCAATTTGAGCCCAAATTTTGCTATTGCACTGGGGCCTACTGGGATCTGAAGGCGCCGAGGATAGCAGACAAGGTCTGCCCCAACTCTGACTGTTGGAAGGGAGTATAGTTCGAAGGAACGGGGGTGCCAATTATTGGCTCAGAATGTACCGAAATCTACACATGAAGACACAATTTTAGGATTCGGTTGGCCATTTCCAGATGAATTAGTGGACATACTTAATGTGAAAAACTCATGGGCACACCATTGCTTCCGCTAATTCAGTTTATCCTCAAACTGAATAATCAAGCGGGGGTGATCCAGTGGGTTAATGAACTTCTTTATCTCAGGATCGTTGCAAGTTGATACCATTTGTAAGACCCCCATCCCGGAACACAAGATATAGCCGAGGGGAGTCTTATGCCCAGAACAGCCGCCTTGCGGTATCTAAGCACACGGGCTAACTTGTACCATAAGACGCCTATCTTGCCGGATATTTCCAATATCATCTGCCAACCCACAAAATAAATGGCACAAAAGTGCAACATCCACAATAAATATATGAGTCTACAAAATGGAGAGTAACAGGAAGCAACAAAGTCTCATGAATACATCAGAGCACAAAAATGCTCGTAGGCTACATCAAGCGCTCAAACCCTCGTCTGTCACAGAAGGTAACGATGGTATCGTAGTGTCAGCCCTATCTCCCTGACCTGGCTACCCTTTTGCACGGGGTGCTCCTGCTGCTGCTCCTGCGAGTGTGCTCCTAAAAATAGTGGTGTAACAACAGTTAGTCATAAAGACTAAGTGGCTTCACATTCTCTCCCCCGACGACTCTTAGGCACCGGGCAACAAGAGGGAAAAAAGGGCTATAGTATACGCAGTAATAAATAACAAAACAAATGATAGATGTCTAATCTAGTGGTTATCAAATCAACAGTTCATATATCAATGTTTTAAATATCGGATGTCGACGACATATCAGATTGAATTTTTAGATGTCGGATGTCGGAAGTCGGAGACATATCAGGGATATTTTAAAATATCGGATGTTCATGTCTTATAAATAATTTTTTTATTTTTATGTATACAAACTATAATTATATTTTATAAAAATAGAAAAATAATATAACAAATAAATAAAAAATGAGTCATTTATATTACAAAATAAAATCAAATAGTATCTAAGATAAAATATTATTAACAACTACTAAATTATACATTGCAAAATATATTTAATGGTATACAATAATTCTATTTTGATAAAAATAAGTTTATTACAAATAATGAAAATTTAAAAGTAGGAATCTTTGATTGATTATAAGTCTTTTCAAACTTATAAATTTATATTAAAAACATGAAAACAATTAACTAACAAATGTATTAAATACTTTTCATATTTTTGTGATACAGAATTAAAAAATATGAAACAATTATACAAATTAGTTGTAAGAATAAAACGTTAAAAAATCAAAACAATAAGTCTAATTGGTTTTAAAATATATAATATAATATTCATATACGATTTAAACATATGCTGCTAGTTTGCAAATATAACATAAAATAAAATAGCTTGACGATATATTTAAAAGTCGTGTCAGCTGATATATCAAAAAAATCGGACATGTCGGCCTATATTTTGCAAAAGGACATAATCTATTTTTTTAAAAAAACATATCGTTTTGGCCTAAAAAATGACATGTCGGGAGACATATCGGACATGCCAGAGGACATTTAAAATAATATATTTATGGTAAGCAATATGTACAATAGCAGGAAGTTTATAAAACACTGAATTGAACTTAACTTATAAAAATGCTCATACAAATTTATAAATTAAAGATCTGACACGGTAAATGTAACTCATCATATAAGAGAGATCATACTAATTTATATGATGATGATCTTATGTGGTGCAATGCAATGAGAATATGAGATGAATGTTTGATGAATGACCTATGTTACACACACTTCAACATACTATGTCGACATAGACCCTTAGTTCCCAATTTACAAGGGTAGCGAACCACTCAGGCACCTCCCGTCATGGTCGGACGGAGACAGTGGAGCGGGCTTCTCCACTACTAGGCGAGTATGCACACTACCGGACCTAGGCCTATGTATTCCTCAATGCTAAGAACCAAAAGCGGAGACCTTGCGTACTTGCTCGGTCATTTGAGTCTTAAAATGCACGAAATGGATCTTTGGGAAGTAAGCACCAAAAATCTCAGCCTAACCGACCCGGGTGTATCTGTCATCTTCCGTCGGTTTGACGACCGACAAGCTTGTAAACCCGCGACAAGAAATCCTCACCCCAAGATCAATATGCAACCGCGTATCAACCATACACGCCCATGAAATTCCCATGATTGAACCGTGCTAACAAGCACCCAAGGACTCCCACTGAGTCCTTACACAAATCCTTATTTATAAGATTAGCCGTGCTAATTAACACCCAAGGACCCACCAACCGGATCCTTAACATCACACCCTAGATATAATCCTATTCTATAATATACACCAAGACATCACTGCTACCCGTACTGAGTTGTCGCAACTCTAATGACGTGTAATGTGTAGGTTAGGAAATTACTCTCTATGATCCTATAGAACTACTTGTGTATTTAACGATATGTTTAGTTTCACTAATAAGGTCCACCCAACTACATTTATTAGCCAGTTCCAACCTCATGTTAGAGTCACGACATGCCTTGAATATAATTGAATTCAAAACATTGATAAATCACATTATAAGCATGTTTCCAAATCTCCGCCTCAATTAGGTATCATGATAATTCACGTTCAACATAACAATTTATAACAAAGTATTTAATTAAGAAGCTATTTCAAAACCAAATTCTCAGAAATTTCTACCATAATTCATATATAATATTTTGATCATTTCTACCAAATTTCAACTTCTCTATATTTCACAATATCTATTTATGATGCGATAAATTCATATGATATGATTGATAAATTCTCAACAAATATATATACAAAAATTATGAAACTTTATAGTGGTGATTACAATATCATCAAACTTATAACTATCAAATTTGATAAGAAACTGACAAATAATATGAGAGAAATCAGCAAAACATCAAAGCTTTGTACGTCTGCGTCGTTGTTTACTAAAACGGGGTTTCCGGAGCTACAGTCCACCAAAATTAATGAGTTACCCCATTCTAGAAAGGTATCTCTAAAGGCTACAACTTTCATGTTGAGCTTGAGGTCCAGATATAAGCGTATCATGCCTAAAATCGGGTTTGAAACCAGCGGTGTAAACCTGGACAGAATCTGTCCAGTCCTTAAGACAATTGATTTCGGGAAAACATTTTTTATTTGAGTTATAAGGAGCTACAGGACTCCTCAAAAAATGTGCAACCACTTTCCGGAAAAGTCTTTTCGAGGGCTACAAATTTCTTGTTGAGCCTGAGATCTAAATCTGGTTGAAACATGCCTATAAAGTGGCTTGAAGTCAGTTGCACACACGAGTCAGATTCTGTTTACTTTATAATTAAATGTTCTATTGGAGATATGTTAGGTGTTTGGTCTCCTTATATTTGATGGGAAAACTTCAAACCAAAATGGAGGTAAACCAATTATTTGGAGGGAGACCTTCATAATGAAAAGGATGAACACTTAATCGCACATTGCTTAACACCATACATGTGAGTGAGTGTATAATGTCATTCATTCCTTCATATTTGTTCAAAAGAACATAAAGAGGAACTATAAAACCACACGCGCGCGCGCGCCGCACTGAACCAGATCCGAATTTGGGATTTTAGGAATTATTGAATTGAATTGTATATTTTGCGCAACTCCCAACCCGCTAAAGAAACGTCGACATGCGTCGAGTAGCACTCGTCAACTTCACTAAACATGCGTCGAGTTGCACTTGACGCATGCGTCGACTTCCCTAAACATGTGTCGAGCTGCACTCGACGCATGCGTCGACTTCACTAAACCTGTGTCGACATGCGTTGATAGGCTCTCAATGTACATTGACTACAACTCGGCGCAAATTGCGTCAACCACCGATCGTCTTATTCCTCCAGTCTGGGGATGTGACTTGCCCGACCTGGAGTCTTTTAAATCGCTCTTCCATTACTCCCTCCATAGACCACTAATCTTCACGTGATCAACTCCTATAACTCCGTATTGGAAAGATGGATTGATTGAAGTTATTTTTGCGGCGAGCGACGCCCTAGGATGAAAATTCTAGCGTCGTCTCTTTCTACAAAACTCCATGAATCTCGCTGAAACCAAGCTCTCTTGAGTCCAATGTCTCTACTAATTCGATCAAAAGATCTAGCACTAAGAGAGAGGGGAGGAAGCTCACCTGGCTCACGGCCATTGATCGAGTTTGTCTGCTTGGCGGCATGATGGTGGTCAGTTTCATTCCGATTCCTTCTCCTAGACTTGTTCTCTTTCAAGAAAATCCTTGCTCTGCTGCTTGAGGGTTTAGAATGAATGGAAAAAGGCCAAGTGAGAAAGGGAGGGAGTTTCATGTGGGAAAAATCTTATGCATGGTTAACAATTAATGGCAGTTATTTCCAAGGCTTTGGAATTGTACGTATTATATGAAGCGTTTCCCATGCCTTGAAAAGTCATAACATGTCACGTGTCACCCTCCATAAGTCAATATTTGTTCAGCCGCCCTAATTTAAGCAAGGGATATAATACATGACCTAGAAGAGAGTGTCACGTCTTTGTCAGTTAGACATATACCGCCTGACGGTAATTGCTACCGACGGCATTATCTTTATAGCGTCGAGTACTCTCTAGGTTGCGTCAAGTACTCAAGTTGCGTCGAGATAGATATCGCCCGTCGGTAACTACTACCGACGACATTAGCTCGAACTACAGGTTTTCTCAAGTCTCAGGCCTACCACACAATCCCAACCATCTTACCGTACCACCAGTCACTCAGGGGGGTCTAGTTCGAATAGGGACGTTACACGCTGCTTCCTCACCGCTTCCCCGATGCTGCTCTCGGTCCTCTTCCTCCGACAATGCTTCCCCGACGCTACGTCCTCGGCAAAACAAGCCCAATGGGCGTCTAATCCTCCTCTATCGACAGGAAACGCTGTGTAACAAAGCATACGCGTAAGATTCTTTCTGATTGGGCCGGTACCCACACGTGGGGATATTTAGGAATTTATTCTGCATTCAAGAATTTATTTCTTATTAATTCTTATTTGAATTAATTAAGTAATCAAATTTGAGATGCCATCGTTGGAAGACGACGCAAAACTCGCGGAACACAAATTCAACGGCCTCTGACGACTCCAACCGTCCCGTCTTCCGCTCCTTATCCCGTGTTACCTCCATCCATACTATGGGAGACTCGTCCGACTTCTTGAATGTTATAAACCAGATACACACAGTTATATCCGCCATGGATTCACGCCTTCAGAATGTAGAAGCACGCTTTCGAGATGTCGACGCATGTCATCAGAATGACATGACAACCCTCACCACCATGCTTAATGGACTTACAACAGCACCTCCTATGGTTACCACCCCATCAACGGATCACGCCAACAACAATCAAGATTTGCTACCCCCGCCCATCCTCCATGAGCCGCCACCACAAACCCTCTTACGCCCTAAAGCTGTTCTTCTACCTCGCTATACCTGGTTGGAATTCCCCACCTACGATGGAAAAACAGATCACTTTGGCTGGCTCACCAGGTGCGAACAATTCTTTGTTCCTCAACAAACTCCAGTAGCCAAATGACTTTATTCGGCCTCTTTACACCTTCTCGACTCGGCCTTGCTTTGGGCAACTCGTTTCCTTATTAGTTGGGTTTGACATAGGACGACTTCATGCGATTTTGCAACCCGCGTTCCGGCCCTCCAATCCGCAGTAACCCCCCCGGTGCCCTCACGACACTCCGCCAGACGGGTTCTGTGGGCGATTATCTGGACCAGTTTCAACTTCTTCTGACACACGTCTTACTTTCCCCAGAGAGGTAGATTATCATATTCACCACCAGACTTCACGAGCGCTTGCGACTTGATGTCATTGAGGCTCTTCCAGACTTAGTGTTTGCTGTGAGTCCGGTCACGCTATGTGACCGTCGCACAGGAGGGCTATTTGCCCACCAACACTGGCATTCAGTAAGGTCATTCTGAGCTCCCTCTAGCCCCACCAGTACGTAAATGATCTCGGCACGAGATGATGGAACGACGCACGCAAGGCTTAAGTTTCAACTGCGACGAGCAGTACACTCACAGGCACTGGTGCAAACAACTTTTCTATCTGCACATCGAGGGCTCTGATGATGAGGGTATCGGCTTACGCGGACACCATTGATCTCCCTCAAGCTTGAGGACAAGCTCGTTTTGCAAGGCGGGTGAGATGTTATGGGTTCTTTTATGATGCTCTTTATTATTAATTATTTCTTAATATGCATTTGTTCTGTATTAGATTCATGCCTTTATATGACTCTGTTATTTATGTTGTGTCTTTATGAGATGTTATTTTTCGTCGCATGTCCAAGTCTGCCTCGTATTTCGATTAAAGGTCTATCATAAGTCTTATTTAAAGGAACCATTGGGTCTTGTATTGGTATGTATGAAGAAAGTCTATTTTCCCAAACCCTAAAAGAGATCTCGGAAGCTCTCTCTCCCTCCAGCACACCCCCTTAGGCAACCGCGGTCACGACTCCATAGTATCTCCGCCATCGTCCTCTCGCAACCTCAGAGTAGGCCCTTAACACCCTAAAATAGCAATTCCATTATATATTTAAAACACCTATCAGTATACTGTTGACTACACTCAGCATGTGGCAACTATTTCATCTCCCTCCATTTGTTTGGCTCCACCCGACTACATCTCTCTCTTCCTTGGGATTGCATCTCTCTCTCTCTCTTCAGTCTCTCACTCTCAGTGTCTCTCTCTCTCAAGTTTCCCCAGTTCAGTCGCTCTTCCACTTTGGCTGGATAGAGCTGACGGCGTTGGTAGTGCTCAGAGGCTACCTCTTGCCGAACGTGGTTGCTGCCCCGGGTGTCATCGTCGAGAGAGACTGTCGAAACCTCATGGAGTACTGCGCCTCTGGGTTCAGGAAGGGCCAGTGGGCTGACTCTTATCGGAGCAACGAGGATCTTGCTTTCCTCTTTGACTTTACACAAGTTCTCTTCCGCTATGTGCCACGGGAGGTGAACCGGGTTGCTGATTATTGTGTATGTTTGTCTCTTTTATCTATTTTTTTATGGACTGATAGTGCGTGTTATTCGTTGGAATTTTCTTGTTCAGAATAACCGGGAGAGCATTTTTGCTTTTTGATTTGTTGTACTTTTATTTTTCCCTTTGAATGCAAATGCAATATTTCAAAAAAGACATCTCGTCTAGGAGCTCGGGTGCATGCAGTATAGCTTGCTTCTTAGACATCCTCTTCTATAGGGCCTACGATCACTTTGGGTGCCTCTTTGCCTCAATCTAGCTAGGTAATGAAGATGAAATCTACATGGAAGTATATTTTGTGGCCGCATGTCAGGGTAAAATCATGAGAATGCATGCAGTATGCATATCATGATGGTTGGCGGTGCATAACAGGCCAAGCTATTGCATATCATGATGGTTGGCGGTGCATAACAGGCAAGCTATTGCACATGTACAAGTACACATCATGGGAATGCATGCAATATGCATATCAAAACAAAACATAGAACTACGCAATATATGCAAAAGCTTAGATATCAAACACTTTTTATGTTGAGCAATAAATAAAAGAGAGCCTAACATGCATGTATCATGATGGTTGGCTTTATCCGAAGATCAACCACAACCCCTTGATCACATCAGTGTATGCTTCTAGCCCAACAATCATAGAATCAATACATAGATCAGGGGTACTCATGGTCACCCAATCCGAAACATCAAAACATCAAATAGAACGCCCTATATCATAAGTAAGACACACCTATCTCTCAGGCTCTCTTCACCTAATATGTAGAGTCCCGAAAAAAGGTTTACCCTCGGCGAGCACACTTTGCGCTGAATCTCGTTTTGGTGGGAGGTGAGGTTCATCTTCATGCCGAATCTCGTAGTAGCGGGAGGTGTAGGTTCATCTTCATGTCTAATCTTGTACTGGCAGGAGGTGTATGCTCATCTCCATACCGAATCTCATACTAGCGGAAGATGTAAGTTCATCTCCTTGCTGAATCTTGTACTCCCGGAAGGGTAGGGTTTTCTCGCCACCAAATCACTATTACTCATATCAAGCCTAACCCGTTTCTAATTTAATCTATTAATTCAACCATCGCATGATCTACTCTCGTGGATGACAAACTAGATAATTACATGCTAACTATCTTCGTGCCGTGTAATCTACAATATGTCATTATGTCATTTTAAGGGCCATCGACATAGATCTTTGCTACTGATGCAGGGCGAATCTGTAGGCGGTAAAAAATTTGCGACCTAACCGTACATGCTATGAAAAAGTCCGACGGGTAGATCATAATTGGATAATAAATTAAAATCATCCCACGAAGATAAATTCACGACAAGGCAAAATATTTTATTTGGGAAAAACAAGCTTAAGCTTTTCTTCGCGTGGAGGGCCAAAGCAAGAGCGCGCGGCGAATAAATTCTGTAAATCATGATAATTATCTAACAATCCACCAAAATACAAGGTATCCAATCTAATACAATGATCCAACCAAATATAAAAGTGCTGAAAATAGTAAACAAGTACAACTAAATCTCACCAAATAATGGGCTAACAATGACACTGAAGAATTCAGAGTCGAAGATGAATGTACAACGATCCGAGGTGGAACTAGCGGCGTGGAAAGTGACGTAGGTGGCTGTCCTCGGCGGTGGAAGGTGGAATCGGACCGGAAATGGATAGATCTTGTCACGTATGGGTAGATCCGGGCGTGGGTGGATAGATCCGCTGTTTTGGGGGTGGATCCGAGCTAGGGAGTGAGTGGACGGGTGGAAAAATAGCAGATCGGGGCTGGATGGTCTAGATCCGGACTGATCTAGAGGGGGAGGAGCTGTGAAAAGTGGATCCACAAAAGGAGGGGCAGTGGGGGAGTAGAAACCTGCGGCTGGAGTGGCCGACTTGTGGGGAGGATGTTGGAGGGGGCGGTGAATTGCTGGAGGAGTCCAGATGGGGCGTCCAGCGGTTGATCAGGTGGAGGACCGGCTGGATTGGTGAGAGTTGGTTGTTAGAGAGGAGGGGAACCAGATGAAACAGAGAATATGGTGGCTGGGCGGGTGGCAACAACGGGCAAGGGGAGGCCGACAGTGCAGGGGAGGGGTAGCAGCAGGCCAGCGGTGGTTCAGGGTTTAAAAAAATTATATAAATGAACATTAAATTTCATTTTTGAATAATAATGGTGAATGAAAATTGAGAATTTTGGACAGCCAATTGTGGGATGTTTTGGGGCTGATTTGGGCGGCTGAAAGGGGGTTTGGAGGAGGGAAAAAGATGGCTAGGGTTAGGGGATACTTTGGGGAAGGAGATACAAGCCTAGGAGTCGTCACCTAGAGTTTCATGGAGTCGGTACCGTGGCGGGATTGCGGGAATCCGGGAATAGTTTTCTCCAAATTCTGCAATCCCTTCAAAACCATCCTCTACTCATCTATTTATAAGAAAACAAAAACTAGGGCTTCCCACCTTCAACGACTATGATTGTCCAGAGGTGGGACCGCTCAAAATACACTAAAATAAACAAAAAATAATAAAGTATCATATGATTTTGACTCGCGACATCAATATGAACACATCCGCAGAGTCCGATTGTCGATCCGGGCACGCCATATATGGAAAGTCACCAATCAGCCCCGAACGGGCCTAAAACTCGTCCTCTACTACAAGTCATGTTCTCTGCTCCGTGTCAATCTCCATGACTTGAAAGAATTCATCTCCCGATGAATAGGGATCAAAATTCTCTCGATGTATGCCAGGTAAGACTCGAAGAGATCCACCAGAGATCGTCCAAGTGTCGTTGATGAAAGAATGTCCTCGCCAATCAACTCCCTCTGACTGAAAAGTTGTCATCTCCGGTGAATGAAGAGGGTCATACTAAAATCGAAGTCTAGGGGCGAGTCATCGAGCTCTGCTGCAAGTACACAAGTGTCACCAACATATGTAGTAGGAATGCACTGGTGGAGTCTTGTCTCCATGATGCTCTCAACGCTCAACTCACGAGTGGTGGATCCCGGTGTGATCGGCGATGCCATAGGTAGAACAAAAGAAGACAAGTCCCCAGGTGGATGGGTGTCAGAAGTGGGTGAGTAGTGATGACCATCAGACGTGTGTGGGATATGAAGGTGGCAAGGAAACAGAAATGAAGGCGTGAGAGGCGGGAAGTCTCCACTGCTTGGGTCCACATACTCGCAAGGCTCGTAGTATGTCATCAGATTTTCAACATTAAATATTGGGTGGATACCCATACTTGCAGAGATATCAATATCGTAGATGTTTGCTTCGATCAGTCTCATGATTATATAGGGATCTATTCGCCTAATGCTCAAGCTTTTAGTAAACCTCGCACGGAGCCTCACAACGCAGATTCTTACCATCATCTGCTCGCCTTCATGAAGTACCGGCACTTGTCAATGAACATCCACATGTGATTTACAAGATTTATTACCAATATGGATTATTCGTCAGACTGACTCATGACACACATACAAACGATGAACAAACAACACAACAGACTCATGCAAATGATGACGAAATGACTCAACAGACTCATGCAAATGATGCAAATGACACATGACTGACACAACATGCTCTCTATGGGAGAATCTAATAATGACATGAAAACTTATCAAAGGAGGTGGCCTATCAAGAGGCTATCTCGGTGGAGTGTTAAAAAATTCATCTCGTGTATGCTGAGTGCTCAGGTGATCATGCGAAACATCTATACTAAAGGGCGAGCTCATAAAGATCAAAATGTCTCTCAGAGAGCGTAACGCATCAGGGGGTTCACCGAGAGGTGTGTAAGAAAAGTCATCATGAATGCGACGACCACCTGAATGAAAATCTTTTATACCTACTAAAAGACGTGAATCTCGAGTGTGGTGCGTGTCCCCGAAAAGAAAGAGCTCGTCTGGTGGGTCAGCGGTGGTGCGTCTCAAAACTCATTGAGGGTGTGATGTGCCAGCGGGTGGTGTCCTAAATACTTGATGCTCCACACAATATCCATCCTCCGGGACAAGGCCAGGGACGATAATGAAAGAAAAACCACTAATTCGAAACTCGTAAACAAGCGTCTCACCTGAATCGCATCCTCACCGGGATGTGGTCGCTCATCAGGAGGCTCAACAAGGGGGTCTCCATAGTACTCTTCGCTAGGGTCATGGTCCTCCAGATGAGTACGATCGTGAGGGGTAGTTTCCCCGTGAATGGGTGACATAGGCACTAAGAGATCAATACCAGGCTCTGGGCTCTCTGTCGTGATGTGACTCCGGATAATGACCATGCGAGAGTGACACAGACCTACACTCAAGAATAGATCCGTGGGTGCGGTGTCAGGAAATGGGTCTGTGGTTGGGGTGCTAACTAATCTGGTGTATGGCATAGGAGGAAGTGTGGGTGAGGGACACAACACTATAAACTCGGTAAGTCGCTCAGGCTTGCTCACAATCGGGATCACAAGAGACAGGTCTGAAACAAGAGATGCGTCACTCACTGGGCTAAGCACCTCACTAGGGTGAGAGTAATCCGCTACATGTAGCACTTCTGTTGTGGTTGATAGGACAGTGGTAGGCGTCGTGGTGACCTCAGTATGGGAAGGACTCGTACTGCAAAGGTCAAGGTGAGAATCTCATCGACCAGCTCTTGCGGATCTCAATGACTGGTCATAATGAAGGGCGAGCTGATATGTCTGCTCGAGGGACTCCGAGCTATGATAAACTACCTTGGTACGAATGTCAGATCAAAGCCTAGACCGAAATCTTGTAGTGGTCATGGTTGGATCCTCTCGGATATCGCTCCTCACAACTAACTCATCTAAGCGATCTCTGCACTCAGCGACATACATGGATCCTTGCTGAAGGGAAAATAATTGGTCGAGCAAGTGACTTCAATATGACGAAGACAGATACCTCTGACACTGTACGCTTCATGCCCACCCAATTGATAATGCGATGTGGACGGTCTCGCTTGTGGGTCCTCTCAACGCTAGCCCAATATGACCTCGTCTGATCTAAAAGTCTTAAGTTTTGCAAACTTGACGCGACGCTTACCGAATACCTCAAAATGATCAAGATAATACTACATATCCACTAGCCGATAACTGAAAGACTCGGGACTCGATGAGCCGTCAAAGGAAGAGGTAGCAGTACGAAACTGTCTCTCAAGATCTCTCTCAGAATGACTATCCTCATAATAATCATCCCTAAGGTAACCGAGTCGTGTTGAAGGATCAACACGATCCGCTCGCGTGTACGGATAAGAACGACAACAATCATCATACTGATCGTCTCTAGCATAGTGGGGTCGTGTCGGTGGGTCAACATGATCTCCGGAAGTGGTGTGCTGCGATCGCAAATACTCATTGTAGTGTCGTGGGGGTCTCCTTGAAGGGGATCTATGAGGGCAGGTGCAAGTGGACTCGAGACCTTCAAAGTGATGAGATAAATAATTGGGACACCTAGACATAATGAAAAATTTATACTCTATGACTGTGTATCAAAAGAGCGCAAACATAGCTGCGCGTAACCTCGCTTTGATGTCAATTGACGCAGAACGAATCTATAGGCGGCGGGAAATCTGCGACCTAGGGCTACATGCTATGCAAAAGTCCGACTGGTAGATCATAATTGGATAATAAATTAAAATCATCACACAGAGACAAATTCATGACAAGACAAAATATTTTATTTGGGCAAAATAATTTTAGGCTTTCCTCTGTGTGGAGGGCCAAAGTAAGAGCACACAACGAATAAATTTTGCAAATCATGATAATTATCTAACAATCCACCACAATACAACGTATCCAATCTAATATAGTGATCTAACCCAATATAAAAGTCCTAAAAGTAGTAAACCAGTACAACTAAATCTCACCAAATAGTGGGCTGACCATGACACTTAAGAATGGGCCGAAGATGAATGTACGACGATCCGAGGTGGAATCGGCGGCGTGGAAAACGACGTAGGTGGCTATCCTTGGCTGTGGAGGGTGGAATCAGACCGGAAATGGATAGATCCGGTCACGTATGCGTAGATCCGGGCGTAGCTGGATAGATCCGTTGTTT